>JAFEMH010001332.1:0-120000 GCA_022495995.1 Adenophora triphylla var. japonica
GCCCCATAGTTAATATGCACAAATGGGTTCGCCGCAAGAATTAAGGAAAAAGATGATGTGCCGAGTGGAGATAGTTGAATAGGAGAGAGAAAGTGAAGTGGGTAATTGTCATGATTATAACAAGTGAGGTCTCATTTCCATTCGGGACTTTGCCGATTGAACGAATAAAATGTGTCTTTTTTAGCATATTATTATGGGGATCTTTGAGGTAGTAAATATTTATAATCTTCTATTTAACATCAAGATGAAAAGAATTATTCAAGATTTAAGACTTATTGATCTTCATTCAAGTGGAGTTTTCATGTTTTTTACCATTTTTAAGTTATCAACTCGTAACACGTCTTTAGTTTTCGTGTTTATGAATGTATCGAACAAGCAGAATTATGAAAGAAATAAAGAATATTCTGGAGCCTCGGCTCCGAAATGTTTTCTCAAGTGTCTCGCAGCTGCTAGTATGCTAGTTTGGTACTGTGATGTCCATTACATTCCATGATCTTATGTGCAAATATCGTGGAATGGAATCACAATTGGTTCATACTAAACAAGCTTTCTTAGTGTTTCATAGGAGGTATTGACCGTGAATTCGACTTTTTACTAAGAATTTGGCTAGTAATCGTAGACATTCATCCAATACAGCCTATGAAAACTTGATTATGGAATGGGACCCGATAGACCCGAGGCATAAAGATTCAAACCCCAAACTTGAGTTCTATCAACCGAACAACTAATCCCATTCCGTGTACACATACTCTCGTGACCAATTACCAAAAATCTTTCTTGAATCAATGAGCTCGCATTTTATTTTTTAACAACCGTGAAAGAATCATTTAAATCACTTGCATGACTAGATACAAGAACAATAACTATAAAAGACAACATCACTTACCACAAGCGCAAAACACATTGACATGACGGGTAAGGTGTCGGGTTAAAGAGGTTGCTTAGCAGATGAACAATCGTGGGAAAGAAGAGGTTTCAGCACATGAACTAAATTAATTAATGAACCCTAATATATTTTCCCAACAAATCGTAACTCCCCTAAATTAATTAATGAACACCAACAACAACATACATCACCAAGAGCATCAAAGAATTGACTATACATCTTCTCTCTCTAAGGTTTTCATGTCAATAGATGTGTAATTGATTCAAGTGTGGAGAAATCCCAAAAAAGGATTAAAATCAAACCCAATAAAAGAGCAATTGCCAAGAAAGAATAGATAACCCCAAATATAAACCCTAATTATAATACTACAAAAAAAGCATTTCAACTGTTTAATGATCCGTGGCGCTGGCGATTTACTGAAAAAAAAAATGTTGAAGGTGAGTGATGTCATGGCGGTATAGGTTGTCGACGAGTGTATCTTGTTGAAGATGCTCCTGTCGTATCTTGTGAATGTGATATATTATGCCTGAAAATCAAAGAAAATAAATTAATAACCTAATAGCTTATAAAATGTCGGCCCGATAGCGCTTGATAATAAACGCTCTAAGATATTTAGACAATGCTTTTATGGTTATTTATTTAAATTTATTTTATTTTTGGGCTCGTATTAAAGCCGATGACGTATGTAAGTGTGTAGCTTAGATAGCGCTTAAAAAGCTACTGCCTAAGCCGTTTCCTAAGCTTCAATTTGTACTAGTGATCACAAAAGTCACAAAGATAAAACAATAGAGCTTAAAAGAAGTTGAATCATTGTCGTGAACATTGAAAATGTTACAAGAACAAAACCATAGGGCTTCTTGAAAGAAGTTGTTAAAACCTATTGGGAGAATATGTGACTAATGTCATAAAGATAAAAACAATAAGACTTCTTGAAGGAAGTTGTTAAATCTTATTGTTGATGATGACAAATAACACAAAATATTTAGAATGAAAACTTCTAAAAGAAATTGTGTATTTTGTAAATGAGAATGTGATTTTTCTCTAATTTAGAGGTGCTCCAAGATGAGACCTTTAAAGTTTTGGAATAATTAACCTTCAATTATAATTCCATTAAGGAATTTAGAGGTTTATAAATATGAGTGGTTATAAGAAATAAATTGTGTTAATTCTCCTATTGAATTAGCAATTTATTCTTGGAGTTAATTCTCTAATTAAGTTAGAGAGTTATATTTGTAACAACAAAGTTATAATTGTTAAAAATTAAAGTCAATGGTTGGTTTGTGTGAGACAAATCTCTAATGGAATGTGGTTGTTCCAAATATATCGGATCACCATAGTGAGAAGTTAGAAAATTTTGTTGGCCTTGACTTTAAGTGATGGCAACAAAATATGTTCTACTTGACCACCTTGAACTTAGAGAGGTTTCTTTTGGAAGATCCTACAAAGTTGGGTGAAAATGTGATGGATGTTCAAGCCGTGAGTGCGGTTGAAGCATGTGAATTTTCTTTATCGGAACTATATACTTAATGAATTGTCGGATTCATTATAAAACATATATAGTACAAAGAAAATTGCAAAACATTTGTGGGAGTCGTTGGACTATAACTATAAAATCGAGAATGCGGATGCATTGAAAATCATCGTAATCCGCTTTCTTGATTTTAAATAGTGGACTCCATAAATGAAATAAAAAATCCTATGGAAGAAGTGGAAATAGTCTTCCATGAAAACCTTGTCGAATGGATGGTGTTGAGTGAAATTCTCAAGTGATGACAATAATTGAGAAATTGCCCCACTTGAAAATATTTTTAAAATCATCTCAAACATAAATGAATATAAATGAATGTTGAGGTGTGTGCTATTCGTCTTTGTGTTGAAAAAGAGAATAGAACTTTGGAGAAGAAGTTGTCTAACATTTCTTGTGGCGAAAGCAAATGTGATGAAGCATGCCAAAATGCTTAATACAAAGACAATGTTGATCAAACTTGTTTGAAATGTCAAAATCGTTTGAAAATTCAAACGTGTTTAAAAAGCCAAACTTGTTTGAAAAAGTCAAGCATATACCTTGTGTCTTGAGTGGCAATTGTGATGTCATCAAGAATGTAATTCATGATGTTTGAATGAATGAAATGAAAGGGTATTCAAGTGATTAATAATGAGAATGAATCTCTTTATATGGTCAAAATAGATTCAAACAAGACTTATCAAATATATGCTTGAAGCTATAATCAAGTCATATTGATGCTTGTGGTGTGAATGTTATTCACTAGATGATGGTAAAATGTAAGTTTTTACCTTTAACATTGCTTGCTAAAAAGCAAAATGTTGAATCTTATCTCTTTAAAGGAAAAATTGGAAATCAACTTAATAAAGAGGTAGTGATAAAATACAACTAAATATAGTTTGTGTATATGTTACACTAAATAATACTATTGATTGCATATGGTTGGGTATGCTTAAAATAGTTGTGATTATATAATTCTTGTGTATGAATTCAAGATTCAATAATGGAATCATGAAGCGCTTCTTTCTTTAAGAATATGTTAAGAGATGAGGCAAACTCATTTAAACGGATTCATGATTCAATAGAAGAAGAAGAAACTTATCATGAGGAATGATAAAGAAGAGGCATGACCTCGACATAGCAAATGAGGTAGGATAAGAAAATTCTATGGCCCGGATTTTCTAACCTCCATGCTAGAAAGTGAATCACAAAGTTATAAAGACATTGAGCTCTTTAGAAGAATCTTTGTGGAAAGAGGCCATTAAAAGTGAGATTGATTCCATCTTGGAAAATCACACTTGGAAACTAGTGGATTTACCTCCGAGTAGTAAATCACTAGCATATAAGTGAATTTTCAAAAAGGAAATGAAGACCGATGGAACAATCAATGAGTACAAGGCTAGACTTGTAATTGAGGATTACAAGAAAAATGAAGACCTTGATTACTTTTATACTTATTCTCTCATCACGAGAATAAAGAGTTGTATTTGCAATTGCTGCATAGCAGAATTTGAAATACATCAAATGGATGTAAATAACCTTTCTAAATGTCGATTTAGAAGAGAAAATTTACATAGAACAACCCGAGGGGTTTGTTGTACATGAGCAATGAAACAAAGTGTCCACAATGTACACCATGATCAAATGGTGTTAATAATGAAAATTGGCATTATTGCTAATTTTTTGGGACTACTCCGAAAATGTGGGGGTGAGTATACTTTGGAAAATAATTACCTTCTGGAAAAGCTTCCCCAAGAAAACAATGAGATGTCCATATGAAATATGAAAACGTAGGCCTACGTACACTTGTGAATGTGGGGTGTTTCGCAAAGTAGCAAGTCCAATTACCAAAGAAATTGAATTTGGTTACTAAATGGTGGATTATGTTTCAAGAGTTATGTTCATAACAATTGTGCATATTGGTTTGTTATATATGATTCAATAAGTTTGAATATATATAAAAATAAAAAGAAAATAAAATCAATGGAAATCAAGTATTGATGTCAAATTCATGAAAGTGAATAAATGATACTTTGAATGAAATAGATCAAAGTGTTGAAACGGTTCAAGAAATGAAACCTTAGAAGAAAATGTGCTAGTTTGTAAAGTCATTGGATGACTTGAGACAAGTACAAAGATAAAGACATCAAAGGTTTGATTGTGTGGATTTAAATAAGAGTGACTACATCGCTTTGTTAATTAAATCCAAAATACGATATGTTAACCAAAAAAAAAAATTCTAGTCAATTGTCCGTTTATTCAAATTCAAGGAAAACTAATGAAATAGTTAAACAAGTCATTAGGTGGATATTCTTGAATTTTTGAAAGGATCAATATGGAATAAATGAATTTGAGTTAACAATTATCAAATGGATAAAGCTTGTGTTAGCAAGATGGTATATTGCTAAAGTCAATTTATGGTTGAAAAGATCTATGTTCTCGAAAATGTGTTTTTAATAAAAGTGACTTAGTCTAATTTTTATGACATTGAGGGAAAATTTTTCTCAAAATGTGAGTAGATAAACATACAACCTAAAGGGTCTCATAGAGAGTTGTTAAAATCATGGGAGCCTTTCCTAGAACATTATTCAAACATTCCTACGAAACTGCTAAAAAGACTTAGAAGATCCATATTAGTGACATTCGAGGACAAGGATAAACATGGCTTTTAATGCATTTGGGAAAAATAGTAAATATATTCTTTGAAATCACCTATGAGAGAAAGTTGTTTCTATTTGTGTGAGGCTCAATTTTTCTCTTAAACTATTCCATGCCATGAACGAACATCATGAGAAATTTATGATCATTTTACTGCACAGTAGAGACAAAAAAGTAGTCTAAGGATCATTCGATGCATCGCACTCATGAAGGAAGCTATGCTAGAGAAAAATAAAAGGGCATAGCTTAAATTCATATGCAAAGATTAATGTTTCTTGTTGGACATTAATTGTTCAACTATTAAGCATTGACATAAGTCGGGAATCATTTTTTCAAAGTACGTTCCCAATTGACTATGTAAATATATGATATTTGTTAGTATTCACTTGATTAATACTGAAAATATCAAAAGTTATATTTTATTATGTGCTTTTTCAATGTGAAGGAATTTGAATGATAAGGATGTTGCATTTTTAAATATATTTTTAGAGGTTAAAGATAATGTGAATAGTTTACAACCATTTAAACAAGAAAGGATGGAAAAAGAAATGGAATTTTCATCCATAATAAGATGTTTATAGAAAATTATTTGAGTTCGTTATAATAAATTTAAGTTTGAGATTATAAATACAGATTAATTGATCCGAATAGCACTAAAAGTTGTTCATAAATTTCCATCCTGTTCAAAGCCATTTCCTGTGTAGGTTGACTTCCAAGATCACAAATAATACCTTTGTCAGAGTTCTCCTAATTATATTGATCACAACTTATAATTCAGTTCTCCACTACTTCTACAGAAGATAATGTACACAATTAGTCAAGCTTTTTCCATCAATTTCATTCTTTGTAATGCCTAACTCAAATTTCTTCTACATAAAGTTCTTTGGCCGAAAGCTTAAAAACAGCTTGAGTAAAATATAATAATTGCATACAAGAAAGGTTCGGTAACATTGCACTGTTTATCCTCGTGTACAATCGATTTTTAAAAACAGGTTTCGATAAATTCACAAAATATTATCAATGGCTTATTCAAATTCTTTAAAGAACTTGAAAGGTCTAATAAATAAAAGACATAAAGATAGGGTTTTCAGTGTTTATAATACAATTTAAATCAATATTTCTGCTGTTCAAGCATTTATACATTACAGTATTCAAATTTAGAAATGGTTGAAGAACCCAATCTCAACGTATAATTTAAAATATAATGTGGTCAAGAATTATGTAACTTTGTTCAAAGATAAGATGATGTCTATTTAACTGGATTTATCATTTGTATTTACATGATTTTGTTGAAAAGTTAAAGCATTTTTCTATTGTTCATCTCAAAAAGTTACATTTTAAAAAAGGGAATAATAGACATATGAAGTATATTATATATCTATATTTCTAATATATGAAAAATATCAAGAATACTAAAATCCTGTTTTTTTATAATCAATACTGGAATTCCGGAAAGTATGACTTTTTGATAAAATAATTTTCTCATGAAGTTTAATGTTTTGATTCTAAATGAACCATTATTTAATTTTGTATCAAAGAAATTGATGTATTGTAATGAAATGGTCGATTTACTGCCCATTAATTTATAATTAGTCCTCACCAATCTCAAGAATTACCCACTAATCCTTTAAACACTTTGGCTCCACTCCACTTCACATTTATAGCAATTGATAATTTATCTTCAACAAAAAGTTTGAGCTGTGAAATAAAAAATTTCTCCTGACATCTGCGTTTGACATTAAAGTTGCCTGTTGTGGAAGTGATAGGTCAACTAGACTACTGAACCTAATCTTAGATCAAAGTGTGAAACCAATGGTAGAGGCAGACTGTAGTTTTGGAGAACTATATCCTTATTTGATTTTAATAAACCACGCGTTTGCAAATAAAGAAATATGTTCAATTTGAAGACAAATATCGTACGACATACTTTGGCAAGCTGCAGACATAAATGAATTAAAATTTGGATAGCTTTTTTGGTTTCTACAAAGAGTTTAAAAAATCATATTAGATACAATTTTTTATATGCTTCACTCAAACGGGTATGTTAATAAAAGAAAAATAAAAAAAAATTTAGTTGAGGTATTAGTCAAATTAGGATACAAACTATATAGATAATCAGCGCAAAATAGCGCATCCACAAATGCGGTTAAATAATAATAAACATGATTAAATGCAGTGAAGGTGCATAAAACATCCAAAGAGTGTCAAAAGCCGGACAAGTTTCGTGTAAAAAAATAAATAATAATTTTTTGAATAATGTGTTTGATGGTCAAAATTTTTTTTCGATTCAAAAGATGATCATGATAAATTTTTGTTAATTATTATTAATTAGCAAATAATAAATTCGTATATTGAGTACACTTACCAAAATAATTAAATTTAAAAACAATTAATTAAAAAATATTTTACAATAGAAAAATCCTATTACTTTACATCTGAAACATTCTTACATCGATTTGCACAGTTTGCACTACCAATATTCTATGAATATCGTGAGAAACTTTTTCCATGATATGTTTACACGTATACAAATACCCGTACGGCCATTCTAAATCCAATGTGGTATACTATACGGACCCACATCGCAATAATCATGGCATGCCCAGGAATTTATTTAATATATGTTATTACCCAAATACCCTTCATTAATATATTCCTTTTTTAATATCTACTTTCGAGTGTATACCACTATACAATTCCATCTGGTATCAACTTTACTAATACTACTAATCACAAACATTCCTTAGAAATCAATGCCTTCTATGTAGTGCAAACATAAATTACAACATGTGAAAATACATAGTATATTATATCATTGCTCATGAATGATCAACCGTATTCTCTTCATACCCATAAGTGTCCATCTTGTCTCCCACCATGGCCCCACACGTTAAAAATTTGTCCGATCTCTAAGTCTCAGTACAGTATTCCTGATAAAACGGAAAGAACCACTTCTCATTGATTTTATGTACCATATGAATGCAGATCTATAATCCAACTACTTCCATACAAAGGAAGAAGATGCAACCTACTAGTAGGATAAAAGTAAATTATACACAACTACACTTATGTGGTATCTTCCTATACTTTATCTTTTTATTCTTTTACCCTTTCCTTTAAAGCATTGTGGCATTTTACATATGCAAGCTATACCGATTAAATTCCATTTATCCACATATTCGTGATGCATCTTCACATCTCAAGAATTTGCTTAACATTCAACACATTGTGATGAGTCTTGTTGCCAATGCTAAATGAGACTCCATACTGGCAAAGTTATTCATTCTCATATTGATCTTGAGACACCCTATTAAGAATTTAATTCCTAAAATTGTAATGACTATCACTTTTTTCTTACTATTTAACAATTTAACTATATCACCATTTTACAACTATTCATTTATAAAACGTATTGACTGTATATCATATAGGATCTATCAAATAGATATAAATAAAATATATAATTTATATTTATACTTATGCATAAAATAGGCATAGCTTCACATCAATCTTTGTATTGTGGCAACCGACATGTTACCTTTGTTTTTCCAAGAAATGTACAAAGGTAAAAGATGACAACATATACTTTTGTAACCATGTGATGAAAAGTTTAGGTGATTGGTGTTGTTTCAGTTAAATTCTCAATTGTGGTATGCGGATCAATCAACTAGCCATCATTATACTGGTATAATGGATAGACATGTCCTTCTCATATTTCTTTTGGTTGACATCTTACATTAGGATCAAAGTAAATGTCACAAAGGAACGGGCTTCATGGATTTTCAGCGTTGCATTTAGACCCCGCATTAAGCTCGATTCATGGGACAAACCGTCACACTTCTCCTGAGTTTTTTGCACGGTCCTCTCGTACATAAATGGCTAGGTGAATCCGTAATTCATTAACTCATTAGTTGACGCTAAGAAAATATTAAAAGCCCATATGCTTCAACTTCGTTCCTCGATGTTAGGCTAAATGACATTTTACGTTACAAACACATTTACATTAGTCTTTTAAAAGACCCGGTCCCTCAAAGTTTACTCAGGTGAGAGATTCCATCTCAGAGATGCGTGTTCATCAGCTTAAGAAGCTCAAGGTAAGTCCTCCGTCAACTAACTCTCATTTAGGAAGAATCTTTCGGATGACGATGGAAACAATCAAAGGTTAAGCTATTTTTCATTTACACAAACAAAACAATTTTTATTTCATTATATTACTTTGGATTGCTATATGTATTGTTTTCAACATAAATTGACTTCTTTACCTTAACACAAGATTTATCTTTCAGTTAAACTCACTTCGTTAAACATGAACACCTATTCCATAATGTCCAAAACTTTGCAAGAGTACCACCTCACCGGTTCTTGAAATCACTAACTTCTGGACACCAAAAGCAATGTTCATAGAATCCCATTAGTTAACCATTATGTCTTATTTGAGATGTTAAACATGCAACAAAGCGAAGGTAAGTGGATTAACACATTACAAGAGTCCTTCTGTTTATCTTTTGATTCTGTCCATATCAATAAAGTCGCATTTTAACAAGTACTACTCTTTCAAGAAAACTAGGACATTATGGTTTCTCATCAACTTTTAGAAATGTCTTCAAACATAATTCAATTAGAGTATTTCGCCTATCAACGAAGCTTATCCATTTATGATCTTTCATGAATTTGACATTACAATGGGATTTAAGTGCATTTATCTTTTCAAGAAGATCGATATGTCAATACATTATCTCGATCGTAGTGAACAACACAGTAAGCGACTAATCTTTAAGAACAAAATCTTAAACATATTCCATCAAGACAATCAATTCTTCATTTTATTTGAACTATATATTTAAATTACATTAATCTGTATAATTTGTGCTCACGCTTCTAGTTCAACCATTAATAGGGACAATTTTCATCATCAATATTTGAACCAACATGAATTATACATGTATAATACTATTTACAACAACTATTTAATACATTAGCAACTAATCCACAATACAATGATCATTTAAGTTCAAAATTGATTTTTTTTTGTTTCCAAAATGCTCACTGTAGCAATACTTCATACTTAGATAAAGGTATCCACCGTTGGGTTTTCCAAGACAAACAACAAATTTGAGCTCGATCCATAGGGAGGAAATGATGGCCTACTACACTCGTCAAGGATTGGCAAGAAATTATTTTTGATACGCTCATAATTATCCTCGAAGTTTTCAATATAGTACCAAAGACCTAGATCCAAGCTGCAATTGCTGAACCAATTGGGTCATCTTGTGTTAGATCAAATGGTACATATAAATCAAATTGAAAATATAATAGTATTAAACTCGTGGTCATGGAGTGAGAAAGGATACTTTTGATAAAATCGATCATTTGCCGGAGTCTTTAAGATTTTCAGATCGCTGGAAGGTGGGGACAGTCTCCTTAGATAGATTCCGCGCCTCTCTCAAAGATAATCTCAGCCGTCAATCGGTTGTGCTTGATAAAATTCGTGATTAACCGAATCTAGAAGCAGAGAGCTTCCTAAAATTCTTTCTAATTATCTATTGATTCCAATTATTCAAGGAACAATCGAAAAGCAATTGAACGATATGCTTACAAGGATCATCGAAAATTACAATAAAAATCGTGCTAAATGATCTCATCGTAAATTCCAATTTATGATTTCAAAAGACATAACTCAGTGGTGTATTTCTAGACATTAAACGCCTCCTTTGAGCATTTAACTCTCCACTAAACAATTTTGATAAATTTAAAAATTTTAGTTAGTATGAAAAATTTATCTTGAAAGTTCGACAAGATGAGACGTCAGAACCTTTATTTAAAACGCCCTTCCCAATCTTGGAGATCCCAAAACTCCTAGATTATATTATCAATTCATGCTAAAACTTAAACAACTGCCACTTATTCAATCCAATGTAATAATCACATTTCCTTTCATCCACGAAAAACAAATATTTTGGCTTTAATGATATTCAATATGAACAATAATCTTATAAATATTCATGGTTCTCATCGGAGTAGAATACTCACAAAGTTTCTTCGTAACATGAACCCATTTGCGATGAAACAAGGAAATGACAACGATTTCCTTCACACCAGCATTTTTCCAACAATCCCCCACATAAGGAAAAATTAGGACGACTAACATTGGTGATAGAGTCGACAAAACTGTTTGCTGCACGTAATGATGGTAGGAAGTTCGCCGAACCTTCGCTCGTATTCTTACTCGGGGGTTGTCAGACGATACGATGTCCTTGAGGATAATTGCTTTTTGTGTAGCCGATCATATACGGTTCCACAAGTAAATCTCCTAACTTACTACTTCTCATAGCTACTTCTTTCATTCACCTGAACATAATGCCTCGGTTCGTTTAAACTCTAAGAATTGAGCCTCCTCACACAATTCTCCTCGAAGCCCCCACTTCTCTCTCACATAGGTGATTTCTTAAAGGTAACTCCGTATTACCCGACTCGAATATTTTCGCACGCGTAAAAAATCATTAAAAGCCATACGTTTATCCTCGTCCTTTCCTGTGATGTCACTACTACTAATGGACTTGGGATGTTTCATCCCCCACAAATGACGCCATGCTCTTTTAACAAGCTTAGCTGGGCCCCATTTTCAATCTAGATTTTGGGATCTCCAATATCTAGATTGGTTTTCCTCTCGTTTAATCCATTAAGAGGGCTTAAGTCCCATTATATCCATCTCCGAATGTCGTTACAACTAACACTCGATATTAACCCTTGTTAGTTAATCTGGATTCACGTTTATTATTTGACGTTCATAGTCAAATTAAGCTTGAGTTCTAGTAGTTCTCTGTAATATATTATGTCTTAGACATATATATCTAAAACTACCATTACACACATTGCTATATGTCTTTTCAACCATAAATCGATTTTTAGCAATATACCATCTTCGCTAATTTCACAAGCTTTATCCATTTGCATAATTGTTAACTCAAATTTATTTAACGCGCTATCTCAGCTATTCCATATTGATCCTTTCAAAAAATTCAAGAGATATCCACCTAATGACTTGTTTAACAACGAGTCCATTATTTTTCCTTGGAATTTGAATCAAACGTATCAAATTGGCTAGAATTTTTCTTAGTTAACATATCGTATTTTGGATTTAATTAACAAAGCTACGTAGTCACTCTTTGTTTAAATCCACACAATTAAACCTTTGATGTCCTCTTTGTACTTGTCTCAAGATCATTCAATGACTTTACAAACTAGCACATTTTCCTTCCGTGTTCCAGGTTCCATTTCGTGACCGTTTCAACAACTTTGATCTATTTGAATTCAAAGTTATCATTTTATTCACTTCCATGAATTTGACATCAATACTTGACTTTCCATTGAGTTTTATTTTCTTTTGATTTTTATATATATTCAAACTTATTGAATCATATATAACAAACCAATATGCACAATTGTTATGAACATAACTCTTGAAACATAATCCACCATTTAGTAACCAAATTCAATTCAATTGGTAATTTGAACTTGCTACTTCTTTGCAAAAACACCCCACATTCACAAGTGTACGTAGGCCTCACGTTTCCATACTTCATATGGACATCTCATTGCTTTCTTGGGGAAACCTTTCTAAAAGGTAATTATTTTTCAAAGTATATCTACCCCCACATTTTCGTGAGGTTAGTCCCAAAATTAGCAATAATGCCAATTTTCATTATTAACACCATTTCGATCACGGTGTGCATTGTGAACACTTTGTTTCATTGTTTATCACGCCACGTACAACAAATTCCCTCAATTGTTCCTTTGTAAATTTTCTCTTCTAAAAATCGACATTTAGAAAGTTTATTTACATCCATTTGATGTATTTTCAAATTCTCTATATGCAATAAGAATTGGGCAAATACAATCTTTATTCTCGTGGATGCAGAGAAATAAGTATAAAAGTAATCAAGGTCTTTATTTTTCTTGTCAGAATCCTCAATTACAAGTCTTAGCCTTGTAGCTCATTGATTGTTCCATCGATCTTCATTTCCTTTTGAAAACTCACTTATATGCCAGTGATTTACAACTCGGAATGTAAATCCACTAAGTTTTCAAGATGTGATTTCTCCAGGGATTTAAATCAATCTCACTTTTAATGGCCTCTTTCCACAAAGATCCTTCCAAAGATCTCAATGTCTGTATAACTTTGTGATTCACTTCTCTAGCATGGAGGTTAGGAAAATCCAGGCCATCATAATTTTCTTATCCTACCTCATTTGCTATGCGTCGAGGCCATGCCTCTTCTTTATCATTTTCTCATGATAAGTTTCTTCTTCTTTTATTGAATCATGAATCCGTTTAAATGAGTTGTGTCATCTTTTAATTTATACGGAAACATACTTTTAAAGAAAGAAGCGCTTCATGATTCTATTATTGAATCTTGAATTCATAAACAAGAATTCTATAATCACAACTATTGTAAGCATACCCAACACATATGCAATCAATAGTATTTAGTATAACTTATACACAAACTACACTTAGTTGTGCTTTATCATATCTTTTTATTAAGTTGATTTTCAATTTTTCATTTTAAGAAATAAGATTCAACATTTTGCTTTTTAGCAAGCAACGTTAAAGGTAAAAACTTACATTTTACCATCGTCTAGTGAATAACATTCACACCTCAAGCATCAATATGCTTTGATTATAACTTCAAGCACATATTTAATAAATCTTGTTTGAATCTATTTTGACCATATAAAGAGATTCATTCTCATTATTAATCATTTGAATACCCTTCCATTTCATTCATTCAAACATCATGAATTACATTCTTAAAAGACATCACAATTGCCACTCAAGACACAAGGTATATGCTTGACTTTTTCAAACAAGTTTGGCTTTTTAAACATGTTTGACTTTTCAAACAATTTTTGACATTTCAAACAAGTTTGACCAACTTTGTCTTTGTATTAAGCACTTCAAAGATGCTTCATCACATTTGCTTTCGCCACAAGTAATGTTAAACAATTTTTTTCTCCAAAAAGTTCTATTCTCTTTTCCAACACAAAGACGAATAGCACACACCTCAACATTCATTTCCATTCATTTATGTTTGAGGTGATTTTAAAATATTTTCAAGTGGGAAGCAATTTCTCAATTATTGTCATCACTTGAGAATTTCTTCAACACCATCCTTCGACATGGTTTTCAAGGAAGACTATTTTCACTTCTTTCATATGATTTTTTATTTCATTTATGGAGTTCACTATTTAAAATCAAGGAAGCGGATTACGATGATTTTCAATGCACCCGCATTCTCGATTTTATATTCATAGTCCAACGACTCCCACAAATGTTTTGCCATTTTCTTGGTACTATACACATTTTATAATGAATCCGACAATTCATTAAGTATATAGTTCCGATAAAGAAAATTCACATGTTTCAACCGCACTCACGGCTTGAACATCCATCACATTTTCACCTAACTTTGTAGGATCTTCCAAAAGAAACCTCTCTAAGTTCAAGGTGGTCAAGTAAAACATATTTTGTTGCCATCACTTAAAGTCAAGGCCAACAAAAATTTCTAACTTCTCACTATGGTGATCCGAAATACAAGTAGAACATATTTTGTTGCCATCACTTAAAGTCAAGGCCAACAAAAATTTCTAACTTCTCACTATGGTGATCCGAAATACTTGGAACAACCACATTCCATTAGAAATTTGTCTCCACACAAATCAAACATTGGCTTTAATTTTCAACAATTATAACTTTGTTGTTACAAATATAACTTTCTAACTTAATTAGAGAATTAACTCCAAGAATAAATTGCTAATTCAATAGGAGAATTAACACAATTTATTTCTTATAACCACTCATATTTATAAACCTCTAAATTTTTTAATGGAATTATATTTGAAGGTTAATTATTCCAAAACTTTAAATGTCTCATCTTAGAGCACCTCTAAATTAGAGAAAATCACATTATCATTTACAAAATACACAATTTCTTTTAGAAGTTCTCATTCTTCAAATATTTTGTGTTATTTGTCATCGTCAACAACAATAAGTTTTAACAACTTCCTTCAAGAAGTCTTATTGTTTTTATCTTTATGACATTAGTCACATATTTTCCTAATAGGTTTTTAACAAATTCTTCCAAGAAGCCCTATGGTTTTTGTTATTGTAACATTTTTTCAATGTTCACAACAATAGAATTCAACTTCTTTTAAGAAGCTCTATTGTTTTTATCTTTGTGACTTTTGTCACTATTGACAATAATCACTAGTACAAATTGAAGCTTAGGAAACGCGGCTTAGATGCTTTTAAAAGCGCTATCTAAGCTACACACTTACATAGCGCATCACGGCTTTATATTTAATAACGGGCCCAAAAAAATAAAATAAATAAATAAATAACTTGCAAAGCGCATAATTGTAGAAGCGCTGTCTTGGAAATATCTTAGAGAGCGTTTAATCAAAGCGCTATCGAAGTGAACGTTTTATAAGCATATTAAGAGGAGGTTATTAATTTATTTTCTTTGATTTTTAGGCATAACTTCAGCGCCCTTCCACATTCCTTAAAGACGACGGAGAAAATCTTCAACACCGAGCACCGATCGACAGCAAAGCCCCTACCGCCACCAGCCATCGCCACCACAACCGACGAGGACGAGGACAGAGCAAATCAGCCAACTGCCAACAGCCATCGCCATCGCCACCAGATCATTAAACCGTTCAAACACAACCGACGACCTAGCACAAAATTTCGAGGTTAGTATTATAATTAGGGTTTATATTTGGGGATTTATCTATTCTTTCTTGGCAATTGCTCTTTTTTATTGGGTTTGATTTTAATCCTTTTTTTGGGATTTCTCCACACTTGAATCAATTACACATCTATTGAGCGAGAAACCTTGAGAGAGAGACGTATGTTCATTGCCGCCGCTTCAAAGTGATGTATGTTGTTGTTGGTGTTCATTAATTAATTTAGAGTTCAAAGTGTTGGGAAAATATATTAGGTTCATTAATTAATTTAGGGTTCATGTGCTCGTGAAACTCTTCTTTCCCACGCTGTTCATCTCGTTTAAACCTCTTCACAACCACGCCGCCCATCCATCAAGACCGCCTTGTGGTAAGTGATATTGTCTTTTATAGTTCTCGTTCTTGTATCTAGTCATGCAAGTGATTTAAATGATTATTTCTCGTTGTTAAAAATAAAATGCGAGCTCATTGATTCAAGAAGATTTTTTGGTAATTGGTCACCTGCAGAGAGAGTATGTGTACCGAATGGAGTTAGTTGTTCATTGATAGAACTCAAGTTTGGGGTTTGAATCTTTATGCCTCAGTCTATCGGGTCCCATTCCATAATCAAGTTTTCATAGCCGTATTGATGAATGTCTTCTGTTACTAGCCAAATTCTTAGTAAAGTCGAATTCACTGGTCAATACCTCCTATGAAACACTAAGAGCTTGTTTAGTATGATCCACCTGTGATTCCATTCCACGATATTTGCACATAAGATCATGGAATGTAATGGACATCACAGAGTACCAAACTAGCACTAACGCTGCAGACACTTGAGAAAACATTTCGCATGTGCTCCAAGAATATTCTTTATTTCTTTCATAATTCCCGCTTGTTCTCGATACATTCTATAAACACGAAAACTAAAGACGTGTTACGAGTTCAATAACTTAAAAATGGTAAAAACATGAAAACTCCACTTGAATGAAGATGCCGAATAAGTCTTAAATCTTGAATAATTCTTTTCATCTTGATGTTAAATAGAAGATTATAAATATTTACTACCTCCGTCCCATAATAATATGCTAAAAGACACATTTTGGTCGTCCCAAATTAATCAAAGAAAGTCCCCAAATGGAAATGGGACCTACTTGTTATAATCATGACAATTACCCACTTCACTTTCTCTCTCCTATTCAACTATCTCCACTCACAACACATCATCTTTTTCCTTAATTCTGCGGCGAACCCATTTCAGGCATATTACTATGGACGAATGGAGTATACAATATACCATAAATGCATTTATGGAGTATGTCCTAACGCATCCCTCATCATGTCAAGTACATACTTTTCTATCGAAAGCATAGCGTTAGATCGTTAATATATCGAATGCTTGCTTAAGAGATTTTACTTCCTTCAAGAAGAACCTGCAAAGTTATAAGCGCTTTGACAAAAGAAGGTGAACCCTTCGTCGTTGAGTCAAATGGATTTTGCTTGACCAAACATCTCCCATCGAGCCTCGCCCACCATCAATCTCGAACTTCATATGCCGGTACTTCACTCACCATGCAAAGGCTCATGCCTAGTCCTCGATGTACCAGATCTTATATGTTAACTTGTTAATGTGCCAAGTTACACCAAGTATTGGTAACTTAACTGAGTTAACACAGCTTGGGCCTCGCTTATTGCCAGCTTTAATGGAACAATTCCCGTTGAAATTGGTAACTTGAAGCTTCAGCTTTCTTGATCTGGCAGCTTAACTGAATACCTCGTTGTAATTTTTGCTAAAAAATTACATTTGATGGAGTTTGACTCATTCTCCGTTATCCCATATTGACGGCTCTATCTATGATGGATGAGTTAGAAACTCTAAAATTCGAATTGTGCATATCCTTGTAATGCTTAAATTACTTTATTAATATGTTTGACATGTTTATTTCCATATTTTAATGAAAAACTAGAATTATACATTTAAATATGTTTGACATGTTTATTTCATATTTTAATAGTGGTATTGAGAGCTTTTCGGACCCATCGTCCAGTGGAATACCAAGAAGGCCGACTTCAACAGCTTTCAAATGGAATAACATTCGTAATTTACTATTACAAACTTGTCGATAGAGTAGAAAGGAATTCATATTTTTAGAAATTTTTAATACAAACATCAATTGTTATTAATAGTGCCCGAAGCAACCCGATGGAATTCATTGGTGGCCACTATGTTCGATGCTTCATTGAGAGTATATTGCTCACCTATGAAACAAGTATCCCTATTTCTCGTAAGTAAATAGCTCATTTGTACTCCCCGTCCCCGAATTTGGTTTCCTTTCATTTGTACTCCCGCCCCCGAATTTGGTTCCCTCACTGGTACGTACTCCCCGTCCCCGAATTTGATTTCCTTTCATTGGTACGTACTCCCGTCCTAGGTGATTTGGTTTCCTTTTCATTTCTATTCCCCGTTGTTGTTGTTGCTGTGTTGTTGCCGCTGGTGCTGGTGTCAGCGCTGGCGTTGTGCTGTTGCGCGTTGCGCTGCTTGTTGTTGTCAAGTGGGTTGCTGCTGCTATTGTGCTGCTATTGTTGCCGCCGTCGTTGTTGCCGCTTGTCGCGTATTGTTGTTGTCGTTGTTGTTGTTGTCGTTAAAGTTTGAAATTGGGAATCCTTGTGCATTATTTTCATGGATATTGTTTGAAACTGGATAGTGATGTAACAAGAGTGACTTTGATTGTTTGAATAGCATTATGATTTTAATTTCGTCGTAGTTGGAATGTAGTTTTAATTGAAGGTCAGTATGTGTTTGTGTGTGTGAGGAGTTATCATTTAATGAGCTTGCTTAAGGGGTTGTAAAAGAAGACATTGAGAGTAGCCGAGAATTGTTTGTCTTGATTTACTTGAGTCGTGTGGCAATTGTTAAGAACAATAAGACATAGTTTGTTTCGTGATGCTTCGATTTTTCAGATACAAACAACAAACCTTGGGCCTTATCATCTCAACCATTGCTCTCTAACAAACCATATTAAGACTGATTTTTGGGAGTGTAAAGAGTTGTGTTCATACCTCTAAGCTTTCAGCAGTACACTTGATTGTTTGATCTTGAGTTTAAAGGCGAAATGGCAGAGAGAGGGAGAGAATTCGATGGGAATACGGGTCATATGACCTCTGAGCGAAGGTTGAGCTATTTGAGCTATGTACCATCGTGGTCAAAACCCGAGTGAGGCTCAAAGGCCGGAAATGATCAATGAGTATCCATACCTTTCAAAACCTTGAGTCCAAGGACATCAAATTTCTTACAACTCACAATATTGCACATGGAATCAATTTAAGGAAATCTCCCCGTGCTTCAATATTTGTACTACCCGGCCCAGGTATAAAGAAAAGAGAATATGATTGTTTTCTAATCATCAATCAATGATCCGTCATTCTCTAATTAGCTATTGGATTTTTTTCTTTTTGTTTTGTTTTGTTTTGTGTTGTTCTATTCTCGTTTTGAATATTCATGTTTGCTCCACTAGTACTTTAGTAGATAATATGGAAGACACTTCGACCATTTGGAAGATGAATGTTTGTATGAATGGGTGTAAGATTAACTAGAAAATGAAAGAAGCAATATGATCTCAAGCCTCTGTGTCAATGATCCAGCTTTCGTGATTCAGTGATGATGACTCGAACCGAACAATTAGAACTAAAAGATGAAACTAAATGTGACATACCCGTTATGTCGATCGAGGATCTCGGGAATGTATACCAGCTTCAAGATTGATGATGTCCATAATAGATTTGTACTGAGAATCGTACAGCCAACAGGTACAAAACTTGATGAGCGCACCAAATTTGGCGTATGTACTAGCTGGTCAGAGACTTGTTTTTGCCAGCCTTAGGCATCTTAGGTTGTTCTGGCTTCACCCATGCAATTTGTGCCATTCATGGAATCCTAAGATGAAGAAACAAATATCTTCAAGCGGGCCCTTCTTCTCGTTGTTGAGCCGCTATTGTTGTTGATGTTGTCTGGGCACCCGTATTTTGGCTTAATTTTTTTCAATAATGTTGTTTCTAATAAATATTTTTCTTGTAATTTTTTTGGTACAGCTTGTCCATACAAACCGACTCAAGTGTTATCCTCCGAGAAAAAAATGCGATTTTTCGCATTAACACTGGGCAGATACTCAGATAACCGATTTGGCTTAAGGAGAAGATGGGAGGGAAGTAGTAGAAAATAGGCACTACAAAATTTTTTGGTTCTAACTAGTGTTGATTGTCATATTAATGATATTGATGATCGAGATAACAAATATTTTGTTACTCTTGTTAGTTATCTCTTTTGGATGATTGTAACAATTATTGTTGTGTAAATAAATGAAAGGTTGATTATTATTATTGAATGGGATGATTATTAGTTTCTATTATTTTTTATATAATTTAAAATAGGTGCAGCTAGAAAAAAAAAAATTAACTTGCGTAGCGCTTACTTACATAGCGCTTTTAAAAACGCTATATAAGTTGATTACCAAAAAATAAAAAAGCGCTTACATAGCACATAAAAAACGCTATGGAAGATGATTTCTGAAAAAATAAAAAAAGTGCTTAGATAGCGCTTTTTAAAAACGCTACCTAAGTTCAAGAGCTTAGGTAGCACATAAAAAACGCTATGTAAGTTGATTTTTTTCAAAATAAAAAAAGTACTTAAATAGCGCTTTTTAAAAGCGCTATCTAAGTTTGGGATCTTAGATATCGCTTATAAAAGCGCTATGCTAACTTGCATAGCGCTAGCTTAGATAGCGCTTATAAGCGTTGTCTAAGCTCATAAAAAAGCGCTGTGTAAGCCTAAATCTGTACTAGTGAATAGGATTTAACAACTCCTTTCAAGAAGCCCTATCATCTTTGTCAATACATCATTGAGAAAATGCAACATTAAAGACTACATCTTTTAACGTTCATATTCTCAACTTAGTTCTAACGAACTTTTCGATTTTTCTCACTATGATCTCATGAACCATAAGAGATATATCACCCATTGTATAAGCACTAGAAGTGGAATTGCCACAACTATTTTACACAATCATCGCAACATCCTTGATGTTCATCCATTAGTTCATTATATGTTCAAAAATATTTTTTTTTCTTTCATGAACTGTTCTGTTCAGAAAAATTTATCTTCATCTCAACATAAAATATTTCAATCTCCACCGTCCAGATTGTTCTTATATGAGATTAGAACTTGCTCACAAAATTTGAGCTCGATCCAACGGTTAAAGAATTGAAATTTCAATTTTACCACAACTGGTCATTGCAAAACCTTGCAGAAATTTTCTTCCATCAGTCTCTTCCATCATTTTCTATCTTTTCTCCCGTGGCCGCCGCTCCACCGGATTTCTCTAATATGTACTCTTTTCTCAAATACGAATTTGTCTTAAGATTGTTAGACAAAATCTTACAAAAACACAAAAAGAGAAAATATTACAAGATATTAAATGATACAAATTGCAATAAACATAAACAAAGAGAAAAAACCAGTAAGAGAAAATTTGTATGATGATCTTCTTGATGTTATCCGAGTCGTGTGTGACACACTCTCCTCAAGACAAATTCGTCCCCTCACCGAATTGTGCTTAAGGTTGTTTTGGACGTTCGTCTCTCAGGATAAAACGGATGACCGGATGGCGGTTGCACAATAGTACCTCCGGCGAACTGAAGTTAGATGCTTGGACAATATCACCCTTTGATGCAATGCAGGAGGCCAAAGAAAGAATTATCAATATGCTGCGAAAGGGAATGTTGAGAGATTCTGGAAATAAGTGTGTTTTGTGTTATTGTTGTTCTTCCCTTTTTATAGTTGCCAAGAAAATCAAAATTGCTTGAAAATTAAAACACTTTTTAATTTTCTTAATCAATGCAGTTATTGCGGCAGTTACACAGGCGTTTGAAATCATCAGAAACGTTTCTGGCACGCACCGTCTTGGTGCCCAGTGTTCTTGGTGCTCAGCCGCTGGTGCCCAGTGTTCTTGGTGCTCAGTGTCTGGTTCCCGAGCGATCTTTGGTTCCCAGCGCTCTGGTTCACAGGTGCTGTTGGTTCAACCAAGCAGCCTTGGCGCCAGTTACAGTGGGTCAAGTTTAAAAAGAATGTAAAAAGTGGGCTAGCGCGAGTAGGCCACTTTGGAGCTACATTGCCTCTATGCTCCACAATCTTACTCCCTACTAAAGTGTAGGAGTATATAAACTAATATCATTTTACATTCCTTTTCAATGTGGGATAACCACATTTCCCACTTTCAACCCACTTACTTTGAGCTTTAATATCTCATTCATCCCTCAACCATTTTGGACAAATGAATATATAATTTCAACGTTCTCATGGAGTAGAACACAACCCAACACTCAATTTGGTCATTTAACAAACCACTCATTTAGGAAATAAAACATTATTTCCTTCAAACACACCTATTTTTCCAACAACAATTACTTAGTAAGAGATTAAGACTGGCCTCAAAGCCAGATATTTGGGCGAATAGCTAGTGGTATATGTATAAAATCTCAATCAGCAGGTTTGGTTGCGGAAATCAGCATCCAATGTAGAAAAAACAAGGGTTTTTCTAGAAGGGGTCCTAGACCTGGAGATGTATGTAATTACTGCAACGAAAAAGGGCATTAGAAATGTGATTGTCCAAGGATGAAAAAGTGTGAGCAAATTGGGTCAACTACAGCTATTGCATATGACATAAGGGGGACTACGCCTTGATAACTGAATATGACAAAGGCATGAAAGATGCATGGATTCTTGATTTCGGGGCATCTTATCACATGTGTTCGCACTGTGAATGGTTTGCAACATACGAGCATGTGGTATAGGTAGCGATATTTATATGGCTAATGGGTACGTCTGCAAGGTGGTTGGCATGAGTTTCATAAGGGTGCAAACTTTTGGTGGTATGTTTTGTACGTTGAACGAGGTGATACATGTTCCTGAAGTAGCAAAGAATCAAATATCTCTTAGTCGGCTAGAGAAGATACACTACAAGAAAACAGGCAGATATTGACGGATTTTTCTGTCGGTAAATACACAAAATCCGTCGCTAAATCAAATTAGCGACTGATTTTCGACGTAAAAATTATTTTGTTAAAACGTGTGTCGGTAAAATCTTTCGACGGAATACCGACGATTTTCCATTTGATTACCGACGGATATTTCCGTCGTCGATGCTTTGTAACCGTTGGCAATTTTCGTAAGATAATCGACCAATTTAAAGCATATGACGACGGATTAGCAACGGATTTTCCGTCTCTATTTAAATGATCATTTTATTTTTGAACCATTTTAGCAATGTACTATTGACGGATTATTCCGTCGCTATATTATTAAAAAAAATCAATATGTTTTTTATATGCCAAATTATTGAGGGCTTTCTCGACGGATATTTTCGTCGCTAAATTGGCATTTTATATTAAAAAATTACATATATATTTAAAAATATATATTAATATATTTTATATATGCATATATATATATATATATCCTAAATATTTTTATCAAAAATAAATTATAATGTCAATCAATTTAAATCAGTCCCTTAACTTTTCTTATTCTCAAATCAATCCCTTAACTTTTATTAATCTTAAATCAGTCCTTGATATTTCACAATTACACTTTGCTCCCCTAAACTTCTTTTATACTCAAATCAGATTCGACAGTGGTGGTGGAGATCGTTGATCGTATACGGACGGAGGGTTGTGAAATGGGGAAAACAGAGACGAAGAAAATGGAGGAAGAGAGAGAGTGACGGAGGGCGAAGGTGGCAGTGGTGGCGAAGGGCGACGGCGGCGGAAGGAGACGGTGGCGGAGTGGTGACGGATGGATCCACGGCGGCTTCAGACTAGATTTGGGGTTGTCGGCGTGAGTTGCTGTGTGGTTGGGGAAGGAAGGGAGAGGGAGGTGTGGTGGCGGTGACGAGAATTAGGGTTAGGGAGGGAGGGGCCGGCAGATGAAAAAAGGGATTATGGAGGAGCTGGATGAGGGAAATGAGAGGGGAGAGAAAAGGGTTTAGTTTGTGAAAACTGAAGAGAGAGAAATGAGGGAGGTGGATAGAAAGAGAGAAAGGAATGTGAAATGATTTTGTTTTGATGAATTTGGATCATTGGATGTTTATGATTAATGGTCCAGATTGATTAAGGGATCAATCCATGTGAACATTGGTAAGCCAATTAAATGAAAGGGTGTCATGTTTTTGCTAAATGAATTTGGACCATTGGATTATATTGTTTGTGATGTATTTAATGGCTAACATCTTGCTTGGTTAGTGATCCATGCAGTGAATATATGTATTCTAATGATTTATTGCCACCTCTTATGTTTATTTGTTTATCACAAAAATCTCTTAATGATCATAATAATTAGTAAAAATAATTATTAATATCAAAAATAATTTAAAATATAAAATAATATTATCTAATAATAATAATTAAATAATAATTAAATAATAAATAATAATATATCATAATAATAATATACATGTTTTCTTGATGATTATAATAATTAGTTAAAATAATAAACAACAATAATAATAATTTGTCTTTCAAAAAAAATTATAAATATAAAATAATATTTTATCATAATAATAATTAAATAAATAATAATATTTAATAATAATAATAATAGTAATAATCATTATTAATAAAACAAGTAAATATCAAGAAGAAGAATATTTACTAATATTATTGAGAGATAATAAATAATAATTGAAGAACATATAATAAAAAAATTATGATAATAATATAGAAAAAATACTTAAAACAACAAAATCAATTAAACTTCTAAGAAATATTAATATACCTAAACCTTGAATTTCACTCTAAATCCTAAAACAATAATGCCTAAAACTATAATTTAATGATAATAATAATTTAAACTTCTAAGAAATATTAATATACCTAAGTAAATTGAAAATAAAATGCCAATAAAAGATTAAATAAAAGAATTTTTAATATACTCAATCTCTTAAACATATATCATATACCCATACACCAGACACTCATACGATATATCCTAAACCATAACTCATATCATATACCATATATCCCATACACTAGACACCCATACTTTATACCATAAATCATTTACTCCGTATCATATGCACATACCATATACTCTAAAATCTAAATCATATCCCATATACTTATACCATAAACCTTAATATATACCCTAAAACATAATTCATATCCTATAACATATACCCCATACACCAGACATCCATACTTTATACCCTAAATCATATACTCCGTATCATATGCACATACCATATACTCTAAATCATATCTCATATACATATATCATAAACCTTAACATATACCCTAAAACATAACTCATACCCTATATTCTAAATCATAACTTCTTTCATATACTTTCATTTCTTTAAAAATTCTTAACTTTTTTATATAACTTTTTGTAAAAAAATTCACTACTAACTAACATCTCAAAAAGTTTTATTTATCAAAAATAAAAACTAAAAAAATTAAAAAATTAAATGCTATTGTCCGTCCCTCTTTTATATATTATATACTTTCATTTCTTTAAAAATTCTTAACTTTTTATATATAACTTTTTGTGAAAAATTTCACTAATAACTAACATCTCAAATATTTTTATTTATCCAAAAAAAAAATTAAAAAAGTATATGCTATTGTCTGTCCCTCTTTTTTCTATTATATACTTTCATTTCTTTATAAATTCTTAACTTTTTATATATAAATTTTTGTAAAATATTTTACTATTAACCAATATCTCAAATAGTTTTCTTTACCCAAAAAAAATATAAAAAAATTAAAAAAGTATATATGCTATTGTCCGTCCCTCTTCTATTATACTCCCTCCGTCCCGCTAATATTAGCACAAACACTGTTTGCGCGGGAATTAAAGAATATGATATTTTAATAAAATGTTGTGAGTGTAAAAGAATGAGTGGAGAGAGAATGAGTGGAGGGTGTAATAAATTATAATGGTGTTGTAAGTATTAAAATAATGTAGGAGAGAGAATGAGTGGGGTTGGGTGAATATTTTATTAATATAAAGTTTCCTTTTTGAGAGTGTGCGGATATTAGCGGGACGCCCAAAAAGGAAAGTGTGCTAATATTAGCGGGACGGAGGGAGTATACTTTTATTTCTTTAAAAATTCTTAATTTTTTATATAACTTTTTGTAAAAAAAATCACTACTAACCAACATCTCATTTATTTTTTTCTGGATAAAGAAAATTTATTGAGATATTGTTTAGTAGTGAAAGTTTTTTTAAAAAAATTACATAAAAAAGTTAAGAATTTTTAAAGATGTAGTAAATTGTATCTATTTCAAAACCTAAATCACATTTTCCGTCGCTAAACTCAAAATAAATTTTTATTTATTTTAATTTTACGATGGATTTAGCGACTGAAATATGATTTTTTTCATTAAAAAAACACATTTTCCGTCGCTAAACTTAAAATAAACAAAAATTTATATTCTTATTTTAAATTCGTCGCTATTCTGTCGCCAATATATAAAAAAAGAATTTTCATTTATTGTTTTATTTATATAGCTACATATTTTATCCGTCGTTAAGGTTCCAAAATATCGAATTTAAAATCGGTAGCTATTCTGTCGCTAATATAAAAAAAGAATTTTTATTTATTTTTTATTTATGTAGCGATAGATTTTATCCATCGTTAAGGTTTCAAAATGTCAAATTTAAAATTCGTTGCTATTATGTCAGCAAAAAACGTGCGTACTTTTTTTGCGCCAATATTACTACGGATTAGTGACGAATTAGTGACGGATTATAATCCTTCGCTATTGTCGTCGTTAAAACGGTCGGTAATATTGTCGTCGTTAAAACGGTCGGTAATATTGTCGTTGACAGGTGAAGATGTAGCAGTAAACGTCTACAAAGTTTCAAACATGATTTTGAAAGGGGTAAAACATGGAGTCTTGTACGTACTCCATGGATTTACATTTTTTGGTTCAAGTGTCGAGCCCCATGCTACAATGGGTATGGTAAGGACATATTTGGAGGAAGCATGTTATAAGACTTTTTGTGGGTGGTTGACAAACCGATGGAGCAGCAAGTAACTCAAAGTTGAGTTGAACTGGGCAAACCATAGTTAGTAAGTCAACACACACAATTTGATTTTGTTGAGATGAAAGAGGGAATAAGTCCTTTAGGGTTAGAAATCATGTTGGCTACGGATTTAATTGTTTCCTTAAGTGAATTTGGCTCTTTCCTCAAGATTTTGGAATTCTTTTGACTAAAGGTTTTGGAAGTATAAATAATCGCCTTCTCCAATAGCGTGAATTATTTCTATTATGATAGGCAACCAATAATTCTAGGGATCCAAGCTAGTGATTTCTTTGAATTTTATAGATTTTCTCGTTGGTTTGGTACAGTTCAATCGTTCTCATCCGTTTCTATAGATGAGAATTCCACAGTTGTGAATTATTATTATCAAAAATTCGTGCACATAATTAGAGTGTTTTTAATATGTTTTCCATGTTAATAATAGTTGTTCTCTCTCGGCCTGTGAACGTTGCCAAACTGATGAATCACATAAATAATTTTATTCGTATACATGTGTATGTAGTGATTATCATATTCTCAATTGCATGTTTCTAACATACATCATTGGAATCTAATATATCAAAGAAATTTGCAATACTCCTCGTCGCTTTTGAAACAAAATTTGTAATCCTAAATAATTGTTATTTTTAAGTTAAAAGCATTCAATATTTTTAAGTGTTGTCGGAATACCATGTCCTCAATATTGATGCCTCTCGGCTTCACCTTTTTGTTCAAAGCCCTTGCCATTCATTGTTGATAAGCTCTGGTGCGTTCAAATTCCTTAAGCCGCCTTTCATCTAGAATTGCTAATTCCTTAAGCCGCCTTTCATCTAAAATTGCTAGTTGCTCATATCTACTTCGAAGCCATTCGATTTCATTGATTTGGTTCTCGAGCAATAGTCTAAGGGGGCGTTTGGTTGGTGGTAAAGTGGGGGAATGGAATGCCCAATTCCATTCCCCCAAATCATTTGGCCTGTTTGGTTGAAGAATTTTTAAAATTACACCCAAAATACACACAAACCCAAACCTTCCATATATGGGAGGAATGGCCAATTCCTTCGAAAATGAAAAAAAAAAATTTTTGACCAAAATACACCCAAACCCAAACCACCCCTACCCCTACCCACCCCCACCCAGCCCCTGCCCTACCTCACCCCACCCCCACGATTTTTTTCCCCCTACCTACCCCCTCCCCCCCATCCAGCCTTGCCCTACCCTCCCCCACGAATTTTTTTTCCCCCTGCCTACCCCCCCATCTAGCCCTGCCCTAGCTACCCCCCACCCCACCCCCCACCCCTCACGAAAAAAATATATTTTTTTACTCATTTTGCATACCCCTACCTATCCCACCCCCAACCCTCCCCCCCCCACCCCACGAAAAAAATATATTTTTTACTCATTTTGCATACCCCCTACCTACCCCCCACCCCCTCCTCCCCAATTTTTTTTTTTTTAAAAAAGGGTAAATTGGACATTTCATATGCTTTCATTCCTTCCTATAATTTGTATTTTCAAACCAAACATGATTTGCCAAGGAATTAAATGACAATTTCATTCCATTCCGTGCCAACCAAACGTAGGGGTTTGACCAGTTTTTTTCCATTCCAATTCCTTAAGGAATTCAATTCCATTGACCATTCCATTCCTTCGCTTTTTTTCCACCGAACCAAACGGCCCCTAAGTGATGACACTTCGAGTTCAACTAGTAGGACTGCTTCCATCCCATATACGAAGGCATAATGAGTCTCACCCGTTGCTATTCTGACTGAAGTGTGGTAGCCCTATAATGTCAAGGGTAGTTTTACGGGCCAATCCCTTCCTGTTAATGACGGGCCAATCCCTTCCTGTTAATGACATTTTTTTGATAATTGTTTCAATTGTATTATTGGCTACTTCGACTGCCCCACTGTTCTGCATTCTCTCCCCTTTCATCATCCATGCAAGGCGCGTCTCAAGTGCATCCCCAAAATCCATCATTGTTATCAAGCGGCGGAAACCCTTATCCCGGTGTCATGATTCCCGATGCAAACCCTAATCCTACCCCGCCACATGCAAACCCTAATCCCATCCCGCCGCCATCTTTAAATAAGTACTTCTCTTCTCTTTTTGCGGCAGCTCCTATGCCATCGATCGATAAAATCCCTCTCATTCCATCGTTTACACACAAGGGAGTACCATCGCTGAAACTCTCTAAGGATGCTATTGATGCATTCGCTTTTGCTTAATTAGACTTTGGTTTGGAAATTTTTGAACGGACGTCCTACAATGGAGGCAGCCCGGCTGGCCTTTGCTATAAATTCCAACTCAAGGGTGGTGCATTCTTTCTAGAAAAACACTTGATTTGTAAGGGTCTTTTTATTTGGCTTTGCCCCGGATTCACAGAAGGCTTAAAACGACCCGTATATAGGTCGTACCAATTTTGCAAGTTAATGATTATTATAATAAATGGAGTTAGAATATGTGAGACAACATTACACTGCACGTTTTAGTTAAACTGAGGAGACAAGTAATAACACAATCTACAAGAAATCCATCCCACTTGATTCTATGTTTCATTCAATCAAACCTTAATTTAGAGCAACTAAATTAAATAAATATCCACTTGGCTTTACTGTCACGTATCTTGAGGATTATTCTCCTTAAATTGATATTCAGAATATGGCTTCAGTGCAGATTTTGCACAAGTTTCCTGAAATATATTATTTCCGTTCCAAATAAATGACCATTTTTTACAATTAAGATTTATTTTGAAAATGTTGATATTTAGTAAAAAAAAAAAAAAACATAAATATTCTTGTTATTCACTTTCAAATTTTTAGTTTTACTAATATATAATGAATTATGAAAAATAGAATAAAAAATATATTAGGAATAAACTTTTTAAAAAAAGATTTCAAAATATTATTTATTTTGAAACAAAAAAATTATTCAATTTGGGATGAGTTTGTCTTATAAAAAACGCATTTTTCCTGGCACTTAGAAAAAACGTGTTTTGTGTTTTCCCGTTTGTGCCAGTGCCAGTTAAACAAAGTGCCAGTGTGACAAAGTGTCAGTGCATGTGTAACAAAGTACCAGTGAAAAAAATGTCAGTACCAGTTTAACAAAGTGCCAGTGTAAAATGGCACTGACACTTTGTTAAACTGGCACTGACGCTTTTTACACGGGCACTTTTATATACATGAACCGACACTCTTCACACTGGCACTCTGTTACACTAACACTGGCACTTTATTACACTAACATTTTTGCTGGCTCTCAAAAACACAAGCACTGGCATTCAAAAACACATGCACTGGCACTCAAAACACATACACTGGCACTCAAAAACACTGGTAATCATTTTTGCTGGCTCTCAAAAACACAAGCACTGGCACTCAAAACACAAGCACTGGCACTCCAAAACACATGAACTGGCACTCCAAAACACATGCACTGGCATCTAATTACACACATGCTAAATTCCGGTCGTTCCTCCACCATTGTTCACTTCAAGAACACACTACCAATCTACAAAATCAACAACCCAAACAAAAAGGAAAATAATAAACCCTTTACGCACGCACACACATTCATTCCAGATTTTAGAGTTTCGATCGGTGCTTTAATGACCGTGAATTAATCAGATCTGAGCTCCGGTGGCTATGGAGTCGTCGGATCTGAGCTCCGGTGGCAATGGAGTCGTCGGATCTGACCTTCGGTGGCTATGAAGTCGTCGGATCTGTACGAAAAAATTTGGGGGATTTCGATTGAGAGTTAGGGGAGAAGGTGGATTAAAAGATTTTTTGAATCTTTGAATTAGGGGATGAACAGGAGTTGGGCGCAGCGAGCGAGGCGAAAGAGTCGACGTGTTCTAAAAACACGTTTTTTGTTAAGCTTAAAAAAATGCATTTTTTACAAGTTTTTGACATTTGGGATATAGAATAAGAATATAATCCTTAATCAATCAGAATTGAAGAGTCTTATTTGTTGACTAATAGAGTTTGATTTACTGTACATCTAGTCCACAATATTTGGTAATCCAACTCAACTATTTTTTTTTTAGGAAATAACGAATCTCAATTCAAATAATGGGGCATTAACTAACAAACGAAGCTCTAGAAATATCATCGGCCAACATTTGCCGTTTGAGTAACCAAATGCTAGTGAGGCATTCACTAACAAACGAAGCTATAGAAATATCATCGTCCAACATATTTGCCGTTCAAGTAACCAAATGCAAAGGGAAAAAATTGAGGTACTTTAAGACCCGTTTAGTTTGTGGTAAAGCAAGGAAAAATGGGAAAATGAAATGAACAATTCATTTTGACTTTTTTATTGAGCATATTTGGTTCATTTTTTTAAAAAAAATTTCATTCAAAAAGAAATGAAATTTCAGGAATGAATTTTTATTCCTTCCAAAATTGAATGAAAATAAATTTCATTCCATTGAAATTGATTTTTACAAAATTTTATGATCAAAATACCCCTCCAACACAAATCACCCCCTACTCCTACCTACCCCACCCACCCCCTCTCCTCAAAAAAAAAAAAAAAAAAAAAAAAAAAAAAAAATTTACTCATTTTTTGTAACTACCCTGCCTATCCCACCCCAACCCCCCCCCCAAAAAAAAAAAAAATTTACTCATTTTTTGTAACTCCCCTGCCTACCCCCCCCACCTCCCCCCCCCCCCCCCAAAAAAAAAAAAAAATTACTCTTTTTTTTTAACTCCCCTGCCTATCCCACCCAAAACAAAAAAAAAAAATTTACTCATTTTTTGTAACTCCCCTGCCTACCCCACCCCACCTCCACCCAAAAAAAAAAAAATTTACTTATTTTTTGTAACTCCCCTGCCTACCCCACCCTCCCCTCCCCCTCCCCAAAAAAAAAACATATTATTTTTTTGAAAGAAGGGCAAATTGGACATTTTATATATTTTCATTCCATTTCTATAATTTGTATTTTCAAACCAAACATGATTGTTGAAGAAATGGAATGAAAATTTCATTTCATTCCATATCAACCAAATATGAAGTGTAACCACTTTTCATTCTTTTTCATTTCCTTCAATAAACTCATTCCATTGAACATTCCTTCAACCAAATATGAGGTTTATCCAACTCGGCTATGTTTAGAGTATCAAATTTTGGTTTGAGTATAATTAACTCACATATTTTGCAACTTTGGCATAATATTCCCTTTCATTCTAGTTATACTAGGAGATGAAAGAAAAGATAGAGTTTTGATGTGGCGAAAGCGGGAGTGCTGTGGCATTCGAGTGTATATGGTCGAACTGTTGACTATTAAATTTACTAGTTATACACTGTTTCTTCGCATAGATATAACTAGCAAAAAGCCCGTGCTACGTACATGTTCATTAACTCTTAGGTTTTTTGGAGATTTAGGCTTAACGAAGGCCTTATATGAAATTTATCAATACTGAGTTTAGATAGTGCATGATTTATTTGATATCCATGAAATAAAATTTAAAAATACTACTAAATTTAATTATTTATGCTTTTTTAGTTTTCCTAGTAATATAACAATTTTTTATTGATAGCAATTGAGACAATCTTTTCGGGACAGAGAAAATATTTTTTTTAATTGAAGGGTTGATAATAATTATAATTTATATATATATAAAACGGATATTCTTTTGAATATTACATAATGAAAATGTACATATGTAATAGTAAAATAATAGGAATTTTATGCATATGAACTATATTATTAATTATTAATTATTATTATTATTATTATTATTATTATTATTATTATTATTATTATTATTATTATTATTACTATTATTATCATTATTATTATTATTATTATTATTATTATTATTATTATTATTATTATTATTATTATTATTATATCTTCTATATGAACACAGTTCAATAAAATGAACCTTATGAAATTATAATAATATTTATTAATTAATTTTCTAAAGATGTTTTTTTAATAAAAAAATCACATTCTTTAATATTCTAGTTCATTCACACATTCATATGTATCATTTCTAAATGTATTTTGATCATGCACTTACTGTGACTTGTCATGCTTTCACATCTCAAAACTCTTGACATTCAATTAATAATTTGCATTCTACCTCTTCATTGATAGACAATATTAGTTCAAATAAGTATGTGAAGGGGTGAATTATTTATGGCATGTTTAATTTCAATAACTTTGTATGATCTTTGATCTTTTTTCACTCAATGAAAAAATAAAAAAATAAATCACAACAATTTATGGGACATTTGTTTAAAAATATTACACATTTAACAAATTGCAAATATGTAATTTCAAATTCAAATATAAAAGAATAATTAAAAATTAAAATATAAATAAAATACAAAAATAAAAATAATTAATTAAAAATAAATTTCTCATTCATATGTAATTAGTGAAAGTTTTGACTATAAAGAATTCATGCAAATTTTAAATCAATAAATAACTGAATCTACAATAATCATAAATCATAATAGAAATAAATAAGCCAAAAAAATTATAAATAAAATTAAAACTAAAATTAAAATAAATACTAAACAATTAAAGTGATAAATACATACATAAATAAATAATTAAATTTACCTTGCAAAACATAAAAAATAAGTTAAAATAAAGTTCATATAAAAGCACCAAACTAAGAGTACTACGATAGCATTAAAACAAAAATTAAACAAATACAATATCAAATAAAAACAGAAAAAATATATATTCAAATAAAGAGAATAATAACTAAAATAAAATAAATCTTTCATTAAAAATTAATACAAAATAAATTTATAAGTCAAAACAAAATTCTCATTTAATCAAATTTAAAAAACAAATTATAACAAAAAGTATAACCTAAGAGCACAATTTTTATAAGAAAATTTATATGAAAAAATATATACAAAAAATCAAAGCATAAAATCTTATAATTTCATATACTATAGTTCTTCACAAATTGTACTCAAAATATTCAAAATAACAAACAAAAAAATTGAAATGAAATTACAAAAAAAACATATAAAAATACATCTAATTACGAAATAAAATTTTAAAAAAAGGCAAAATCTAATTTAAATTACGAAAAGTCAAAAGGAACCATTTTTAAAGGGGGAAAATACCAAGGTTGTAAAAAGCGCTAGGCGGATGCTAGGCGGTGGAGCCGGGCCTAGCGCCTAGGCGGGGACTAGTCGGGGACTAGTCGAGATTAGTCGGAATTATTTGGGACCTAGGCGGGACTTAGAACTAGGCGTTGGAGAGGGGCCTCCCGCCTAGGCGCCCTTAGGCGGGGTCTTTTAAAACACTGGAAAATACATATAAATCAATTGGCCTAAATTAGCCCCAAAATAAAATCAAAAGAAAAGCAAAAAATCAAACAACAATATAAGTTTAAAAGTAACAAATTAACTAAAAAATCAAAATGAAATTCTTATTTGAATCATGTTGTAAACAAAAATAAAATTGTAACGAAAATCAAATTCAAGAGCATAAATTTATAAAGCAATATATATATATATATATATATATATATATATATATATATATATATATATATATATATATATATATATATATATATATATATATATATATATATATTAATAAGTAGTTTCATAACATAAGATATTGTAATTTCATTAAACTGTGATTTCTTTATCAAATTTTTTTAATCAAAATATACAAAATCAACAAAAAATCAAAGCAAATATTAAAATAGTTTGAAAATGAAAATTAAAACCAAAACAAAAGGATAAAGCAAAACTTGAATAGAAATACAAAAAGTCAAAATATAATCAAAAGAGAAAATAATGTAAAATCAAGTCAAAATAAAATTCTCATTTAAATCAATATGTAAATTAGCAAACCAAAAAAAAATAAATAAAGGCAAAGCAAAAGGTGAATAAAAATTAATTATAAAAATAAAAATATATGTGAAAGTGAAATATAATTAAATTTAAATAACAGAATAAATATTAGTATGAAAATAGAGAAATAAAGTTAAGAATGAAATAAAACTAAGGGAGAAATCAAAACTTTTATGCTATTAAAAAACAACATGAATACAAAATCAATAATATATTTTTAATTCAAATTAATCATAGTATCAACACCAAAAATTATAACAAATACAACATAAAACTGGGACTTACTAAAGCCTTGGCATGTCAGCATAAATTTTCCATGAAAGTTGATATAATCCACGACAATGGCAGCAAATGATGAAGAAAATAGGAAAAATAAATCACAAAGGATGTAGGGGAGAAGGAATGGAAGTATGATGAACAACAAAAGATAAGAGCCAAAAGAAATTTGATCAAATTCGTCATTAAAAAATTAAAAATCTTTTTGCCTTTTGGATTACTAAACTATTCCGTTTCACACCTATTAGTAAAGTTTTTTTTAACTATTATCATATTCCCAAGTAAAACTATATGTATTCAATCATAAATAATGAATCTTTGTATATGAAAAGTCGAATTAGGATGATCAATTCATAAGGAGTCGAAAAGTTGGAAAATGTATCAATTTATTGGCATTTTAAGCAAAACTATATGTATTACATCATAAATAATGAATTTTTGTATATGAAAAGTCGGATTAGGATGACCAATTCATAAGGAGTCGAAAAGTTGGAAAACGTATCAATTTATTGGCATTTTAAATTCACGGCCTACCTAGTATATACTTCTATTCTATATATAAGAGTATATGTCTATTAGGTATTAACATATTCTTCAAGAATATTATTATCTTTATATTTGTTTCTTATACCTCTCATATCTTGTATAGAGTACTTTGTCATATACCTAAATATATCTCATTTTACTATCAACTAAGTAGCGGAAGCCGAAATGTCATAGGCAATGAATGATCAAGATGATGTGGAAGCCTTAGAATCAAAATAAATCTTGTTTTTGGCTTATGTGACATGCCCTTGTTAAGTTTGGCCAACTTTAATATACTAAAAGAAAATATAAGTATAGATTTACTTTTAAAATACTGTTATTTAGTTACTAATATTAATCTTAGTATATGAAAGTGTGATAGCATCACACTTAGCCAAGTCAAAAGGTTGACTTAATTATGTTTTGTTACTTTCTTTTATAATTAAATTATGTAAATATTTTATTTATATTCACTAACCTATTAACCGAAAATTGTTATCTGTTTAGTATTATTTTGGTGATTTAATTAGGGCTCTCATATGGATAAATGAAGACTTGAAGTGATAATGAAGATTGAAGAGATAGAAGTTCATTATCCAAGTTTATCCTTACCCGTTAGCTTGGAGGTCCTTGGTTATAAATACAAGTCCCAAGGCTGATAACAAGATATGGAAATATACACTCTGAAAGGCTGAAGAAATATAGACTTGAGAGGAGTGTTTTTATAAGAGAGTTCTTTTGGTTATTTTTAGTTATTCTCTTATTATTTCTTTGTAATCGAGTTCAAAAGTGTTTTTTAATAAGAGAAGTTTATTGTCTACAGCATATTGCTGTAGATAAGTATTAAACCTGTGTTCATTTCATTTCTGTTTTAATATTCCGCTGCATTTCACTGTTGTGCTAGTGCTGGTGCGATAGCATCAGGACTCACATCAGTCCTCTGTGCACTTCCTAGCCGCTCCATTTCTTTCAATTGGTATCAGAGCTCCACTCGACTCTACTGAGTGAGATCCAAGGAAGAGTGGTCATTATGGAAGGACACTTGAGTCAATACCGTCCCCCGGTTTTAGATGGAACTAACTATCCCATCTGGAAAGCTAAGATGCGTCTCTTCATCAAAGCAATTGATGAACGAGCATGGCTTAGCATTATTATTCCATGGTCCCCTCCTAAGGTTGAAATGAAAAATAAAGAAGAAGAGGGTGAAACCTCCGAAAAGGTGTATAAAATTAAACCTGAGGAAGAATGGACCACAGATGAGGTCACTAGTGCAAACTACAATTCCAAGGCTCTTGGTGCTATTTCAAGTCATGTGGATGAACACATGTTTAGACTTGTTTTAAATCAAAATATAGCAAAGAAAGCCTGGGATATTTTGCAAGCTCACTGTGAGGGTGATGATAGTGTCAAAGCCACTAGGTTGAGAATTCTCATGACCAAGTTTGAAAACTTGAGGATGAATGAGTCTGAGGACATAAAAAGTTATTCTGCTAGAATAAGAGAAATTTCAAATGAATGTCTCTCACTTGGTGAGCCTATTTCAAATGCTAGACTAGTATGCAAAATGTTAAGGACTGTCACTAATAAGTTCAACATTAAAATAGCTGCTATTGAAGAAGCAAATGACACTGCAACCATGGCCTTAGATACTCTTGTGGGTAAGCTAACCATGTTTGAACTAAACATTTCTATTCAACAACAACATAAAGCTGAAAGTGTTGCACTTGCTTCTGCTCTCTCTAAGGCATCCTCAATTCCAAAAGAGATTGAGGAAATCTCAAATGAAATCGATATTTCTAATTTGGAAAATGAAGATGTTGCTCTTTTAACAAAAAAATTTACTTCGTTTCTTAAAAATAAAAGAGACAACAAATTTCCTTCTAAGAAACCAACTAATTTTGATAAATCAAAAGAGGATAATGAGAGTACTTTCAAGAAACCCACTAGTTTTTCTAAAAATAGATCTGAAACAGTTCAGTGTAGGGCCTGTAAAGGGTTTGGGCATTATGCAAATGAATGTGCCAATACTCAAGAAAAAGGGGATGAGCCTAAGTGCGACCCTTAGTGATAGTGAGGACGAAGATGAATCGCTAAACTTAGCAATTATGGAAATCTCGCCTCCAAATCATGAACATCAATCTGATGTAGCTTCCGGATGTTATCACATCTACTATCACATCTTCTGAATCTTTTATAAACCGTTATACCTCTTCACCGAAACAGAAATCTGAAAATGAAGAAGAAGATAATGAAAACTATAACGAGCTACCGGATGCCTATGCCGAACTATATGCCGATTGGGAAAAGCGTGTTGAAAAAATTGCCTTTGTCTTTGAAAAGGTAACCGAAAAACTCTCTACCGAATTATCTAAAGTTAAAGATGAACTGACAAATGTATCCACTGAAAATGATAAACAAAAAAGATTCTATAGCCAAACTTGAGGTCATGCTCACTAAACGTGACATTGAGCTTGAGAAAACAAAAACCGAACTCACAGAGGCCAAGAAAACTTTTGAAAAACAGAATACTGGAAAGGCAACTCTTGATGAGATTCTCAAAGTGAGCAAGTTTTCAAAAACAGGTCTTGGTTTTGAATCGAATTTTTTGAGAGAGGGAGAAAGTAGTTCCTCAAAACCTAAAACTTTTTATAACCAAAAATCATCAACCAAAAAGAAAAGATTTGTGTGCCATTACTGCTTCTTACCAGGTCATATAAGACCATTCTGTTACAAGAGGATTCGTGATCTAGGGAAAGATGTTCCTCAGATGAGTGAACGAATGCTCTCACATCACAACTCACATCGCCAAAAACCTGGTCAGTTCGTATGGGTTGAAAAGAAAAACATGGAATGCAAAGTAGTGTTTACCTCCCTCAAGAGCAACGATTGCTAGCTCATGGTACTTCGATAGTGGGTGCTCAAGGCACATGACAGGTAATGCCGAATTTCTCACTGATTACATCACTATCAAAGGAGGGAATGTAAATTATGGGGGAGGAGCACAAGGTAAGATTGTTGGAAAAGGTACTTTATGTGTAAATGACATGCCCAAACTGAAAAATGTCTATCATGTAGAAGGACTGAAAGCTAATTTGATTAGTATAAGTCAACTATGTGATGACAATTTACATGTCAATTTTGACAAACATGAATGTAAAGTGTTTGATAACACTAATAAATGTTTGTTCACCGAGTAAGGTCTCAGGATAATTGTTACAAATTTGGTGACAACTTATCCTGCCTTAGCTCCAAAACAAATGAACTTGAACTGTGGCATCAAAAATTAGGACATGCTAGCTATAGGAAAATAGAAGAATTAGTTAAGTTTGATGCTGTTAAACACTTGCCCAAGCTCGACTTTAAACAATCTAGTGTGTGTGGTCCTTGTCAGAAGGGGAAGCAAACCAAAGCTTCTCATCCAAAAGTGGACCAAAGTTCCACGTTTGAAATTTTAGAATTAATACATACTGATCTTATGGGACCAATTGAGGTTGAAAGCTTAGGTAAAAAGAAATATTCATTTGTTTGTGTAGATGATTTCTCTAGGTATACTTGGGTGCTTTATTTAAAAGAAAAATCAGAAGCACTCGAAGTATTTAAAGTATGGTATAAAAAGGTGAAAAACTTGTATGGGAAGAAAGTTATTAAAATTAAGTCTGATCATGGAACTGAATATGAGAACACATTGTTCTCAAAATTTTGTGACTCCAAAGGAATCACCCATGATTTTTCAGCCCCTAAAACTTCTCAACAAAATGGAGTTGCAGAAAGAAAAAATCGTACTTTACAAGAGATGGCCCTTGTCATGCTTAGTTCTAAGAACATCTCTAAACGATTTTGGGCTGAAGCACTTAACACTGCATGTCATATAGGAAACAGAGTTTATCTTAGGGTTGGATCAACCATGACCCCTTATGAAATACTCCTCGGTAAAAAACCTACTCTCAAGTACTTTCATGTCTTTGGGTGCATATGCTATGTTCTAAATGATAGAGATTATCTATCTAAATTTGATTCCAAGAGTGACAAAGCTGTTTTTCTTGGATATTCCACAAATAGTCGTGCATATAGGGTTTACAACCTTAGAACTAAAACTGTTATGGAATCAATTAATGTTACATTTGATGATACTGCTGACCTAAATATAAAATCTCTTGAAGATGATGTCTCAGATTGTATAGAGACAATGCAGAAACTCGTAATCAAACCGAACAGATGCAAAGAAATGGATCGTAAAACAGATGCGGTGTACCGATGCAAGCACATCATCACCTACATCCGAGCAAACAAAATCTGGTGCCGAATCGAAGATTCTGAATGTGAAGAAGAAAAGTTGGATAGAACTAAAGACATACCCAAATAGAGTGCAAAAAGAATCACCCAATATCTCAAGTAGTGGGTGATGTAAACGACAAAATTAGCACAAGGGAAAAGCCTAGGGTCAACTACCGTGAGTTGGCCGGGCTAAGCCGTGTTGAATCTCAAGTAAACAAGGTTAGTTCATGTTGTTTTGTTTCTAATATTGAACCAAAGAATGTTGTAGAAGCCATGAAAGATGATAATTGGATTATTGCCATGCAAGAAGAACTAAATCAATTTGAGAAAAATGAAGTATGGACTTTAGTTCCTAGGCCTATAGGGGGAAATGTAATAGAAACTAAGTGGATCTATAAGAACAAAATTGATGAAAATGGTCAAATTACCAGAAATAAAGCTAGGCTTGTAGCACAAGGTTACACCCAAGTAGAAGGAATAGATTTTGAAGAAACTTTTGCTCCTGTTGCTAGGATAGAATCAATTAGACTTTTACTTGCCATTGCTTGTTACTTGGACATCACTTTACATCAAATGGATGTTAAGAGTGCCTTCTTGAATGGTGTCCTAAATGAAGAAGCCTATGTTGAACAACCTAAGGGCTTCACTGATCCCTACTTTCCTGATCATGTTTATAAGCTTAAAAAGGCCCTATATGGATTAAAACAAGCCCCTAGAGCTTGGTATGGGAGGCTAACTGAACACCTCATACAAATGGGATTTAAGAGAGGTGAAGTAGATAAAACCTTATTTATTCTAAAAGAAAATGTAGGAATCTTAGTGGCCCAAATTTATGTTGATGACATTGTATTTGGATCATCTTCCAAAGATATGTTAGACTACTTTGTCACAAGCATGACCACCACCTTTGAAATGAGTATGGTTGGTGAATTAACCTACTTTCTAGGACTTCAAATAAAACAAAATAAGGAAGGAATTTTTATCTCTCAAAGTAAATATGCCAAAAACTTGGTTAAAAAGTTCTCTCTTGACAATGCATCTCACTTTAAAACCCCTATGGGATCTTCCCAAAAGTTGTGCAAAGATGAAAATGGTGAGGATGTCGACCCCACCTTATATAGAAGCATGATTGGTAGCTTGTTGTACCTTTCAGCAAGTCGTCCAGACATCATGTTCAGTGTTTGCTTGTGTGCTAGATATCAAGCTTGCCCCAAATTATCCCACCTCAAAGCTGTAAAAAGAATCATTAGATACGTAGGTGGAACTATCAATTTAGGGCTAAGCTATACTCGAGAAACCAATACAAATCTGGTAGGATTCAAAGTGACTCGATCAAGGTGCAACACTGATGATAGGAAAAGCACAACCGGAGGTTGCTTTTATCTTGGAAACAACTTAGTATCTTGGTATAGTAGAAAACAAAACTCGTGTATCCCTTTCTACCGCCGAATCGAATATGTGGCCGCTGGGAGTTGTTGTTCTCAACTCCTTTGGATGAATCGATGATTAAAGATTATGGTCTTAAAAGTAATATCCTAACTGTTTTTTGTGATAATCTAAGTGCCATAGAAATATCAAAAAATCCTGTTCAACACTCACGTACTAAACATATTGACATTAGACATCATTTTATTCGTGATCTTGTTGAGCAAAAAATTATTAGCATGGAATCAATTAGCACTGAAAAACAGTTGGCTGACATTTTCACCAAAGCCCTTGATTTTCAGAGATTTTCCACTCTAAGGAAATCTCTGAGTTTGTGTGCAATAGAATGATGTGATCCCCCGTGTGATCACATCATAACTAACACCTGTATTCTACAATTCTAACAAAAAAAAAAAATACATTGCATGATTTATCTCAGTGTGGTCACTTGTATTACATCCTTGTTGTGTTTCCTCTCTGAATTGTGAATCCTTCTTATATAGTAGTCAACAACAGTTGACTCTAAAATTATCTTACTAGATGTCTCTTGGTGGGTGCAAAAATAAAAAAAAATGTTTGGGAAACAGCTACTCCATCCATGGTATGAAGTCATTTCAATGTGATCAAAATGACTTCAAGAGAAAGTTTGAGTCAAATTGATAAGATCATTCGAAAGAGGGCTATCCATGTGTTTAAGAAGAGTGAAAGCTACCCATAATATATTTTTCCACGAAAAAAAAAAATTATATGTGGAAGCATTCTAGAGGCCAAGCAAGACAAGATTCTGATTCATTGACTTTCTTAGAGGAAATGCGTACCTTGATGTAATCACATACTATGCCACACATATACTGAGATGTATCCTTCACATGTGTGTAAATTATGCATCATTAGTTTTTAGAATTCTTTCTGTCAACCTGGTCCTTGGTGAAAATCTCAATCAAATGCTTTTTTTTACTTCAAATTTATTTTTGTTAAATTATTTTATGCTCAACGAAATTACCTAAATTTTTTTAAATGTCCATATATTTAGGGGGAGTATAATTCTTGGATTTTTAATGTATCTATGGCAAGTACATTATCTAAATATTAAAAACTAATTTTTGGCATTTATCTTTATCATCTAAGTCTCCAAGGATGTTTAGAAATCATTTACTCCAAGGATATCAACCGGCCTAAGGGATTCAGTTGATGGTTTAGTTCAAATTAAATTAGAACTCTCCTAAGTGACCTAAGCCTAGTGTGAGTAATAAGTGCAATCACATCAACATAAATACCAAAACCCTCTCCTCCTTTAAACCCTCACCGGCCATTGTGATCAAAACCCTTAAAAATTCCAAAATCTCTCTGTTTCTTTCCCTCTGCTCATGGCGTCTCCTTCCAAACCCTCATCTCCGACCACCGATCGTTCGCCTCCTCCATCTCCGGTGGCCCCAACCGAAGCCGCCGTGAGCCGTTTGTCGATACCGAGGCTACCCCCGTCACAATTTCGCTCCTGTGTGCCGTTGACAATGCAATTGATGCTGATAATCCCGGTGATTTGAAAGCTGTTGGTGCAATGACGGGATTGTCTAGAGGCCCTAACTGGTCGTTGAGGCAGAGGGGTTTTTCTCCCAACATGGGAGAGTATACTCCTAAGGTACGCCCTAACATGGCTGAACCAGATTTCATTGAATATGATGATGAGGAGTATGATCCCACTGCTGATTTGAAGAGGAAGAGAGGAAAAACAACGGCTAGTGGCTCTGGTAGTTCGTCTGGTAAGCCTGTGTCTCAACGAAGGAAATATTTGGGTGGACTGACTGTTTACTCAAGTGAATCAGATGAGGGTGATGCTGAGGCCTTTAAAGTTGTGTCCAGAAAAGCTCAGTCAATAGATCTTGAGGAACTGAAGGAAGCTGATGAGATAGTTGATTCTGCAGCTCAAGACCTAGGTGACATCTTCCCTCATGTCATTGTGATGCCTGGGGATTTGCCACCTAGTAAGATCTCCACACCTCAGCTGTCCCCTACTGATGCTACCAAAGGTACCACTACATCTCCAACTCCATCACCTCCTACCAACTCGCCTGTAGCCCCTGCTCAATCATCTCCGGGTAACTGGTACTCTGGGGCACACTCTGAGACTGATGAGGTTGAAGAGTATGATGAATCTGAGCATATCCCCCTTCAAGCTCTCTTGGACCTGAAGAAAGGCAAAGGCAAAGTGAGGCAAGCTAAGGCTAAAGCTGCAGGGACTATCTCTGCCCAAGCATCTGACATTGGGTCAGATGATGATGAAGCAGAGGATGAAACTTATAAGCTTGGGAGAGAGGAATTAGAAACTGAAAAGAAGGATGCTGCTGAAGATGTACTCACATCTGCATCCTCACCAAGACGGAGCCTAAGAAAGTCTAGTGCCTCCAAAGCTGAGTTGCCTAAGCCTAGGCATTCCCCAAGAACTAAGCCATCTGCAAGAAAGGTAAGCCCCCACTCTCCTGAGAAATATATGTCTAAGTCGGTTAAGGAAAGGTTTGGGTTCTTTAGAAAGAAAGGGTTTTTGGTTGAGAGGGTCATTGACAAAACTTTTGAGGATGTTGGTATGAAAAGATTTCTGGAAGAAAAAGGACTCATACACTCTGTGTCTTACCCCACTTTCTATTACCCTTCACTTGTTAGTGAATTTTATGCTAATCTTGTCCAATCAATCCAAGACCCTAGGTCTGATAGTTTTGAAAGGGTGAATGTCCGTGGTCAAAGTGTTTCTTTCTCTCCCCGCTATGATCAACATTTTCCTCCATTCTCCCTCTCCTCACATCCTTCCACCCATGGCACCAAAAAATGATATTGCCAAATCTATAACCAATGGACTTGACCCCACATGGCACACACAATTCAAATGTACCATGCTCACCTCCTTGTGTGGTTTCTTATTCAAAATTTCAACTTTCAACTGGAAACCATCTTCCAACAAAAACATTGTTACAGTTCCTCATGCTGACCTAATCTATAGAATTTTCAATGGTATTGAGTTCAACTTGGGTGAAGTTATTTTTGGTAGTATTGTTCAGTTTGCAGAGAAAGAGCTTCCCTCGGACCTTCCTTTCCCTTGTTTAATTACTGGTTTGTGCTTGAAACAAGGGGTAGAAATTCTCATGTCTGATAGGTCTGTGGATAAGATTGAACCTTTTAACATCCAACCTGTGTTAGAGTGTCCCACAAGGACTGTAGATCTTCCTGTAGCATTCCCAGATGATCCAGTAATTGATGCCCAAGATGTGGATGAAGATGAACCAGTTGATGCTACTGATGATGTACGTGCATCTCCTTCACCACCTGTGGATCTATTAAAGGTAATCACAGATGAAGTCAAGTTTTTGGAGAGGTGGATGCTGAATACGAGGGTGCAATTCAAGGAAGTTTCAGCTAGGAGGAACAAATTATTGGCTGCAAAGGATGCACTTTCTCGATCAAAAAGGGGAGCTAGTTCAAGCCGTGTGTTTCAAGACGTAAGTCATGATTTTAGGTGGGAATTACTCGCAGTAAACTCAAGAAGAAATGGACGCCAACCCAAATCAAAGTGGAGTAGACCCATGAACCGAATGGGTTATGATGTGGTTTATGTTTTAAAAACAATTTTAATTTCTTGCTTTTTAGGAACAATGGTGATTTGCTTTTGCTTGGTTTGTTTTAGTTTGTTTTGGACATGTGTTTGAACATGGTGGCTTATGGTTTTTATTAGCTAGTTTTTAGGGGAGCATTCGAGCTCTCCATCTCATATCATGTTTTGGATAATATTTAGCTTATTTAATTGTGTTAATATATATTATGCTTGAGATTTGTTTTTGAACAGAAAGCAACAAAACAGGGGGAGATTGAAAGTGTGATAGCATCACACTTAGCCAAGTCAAAAGGTTGACTTAATTATGTTTTGTTACTTTCTTTTATAATTAAATTATGTAAATATTTTATTTATATTCACTAACCTATTAACCGAAAATTGTTATCTGTTTAGTATTATTTTGGTGATTTAATTAGGGCTCTCATATGGATAAATGAAGACTTGAAGTGATAATGAAGATTGAAGAGATAGAAGTTCATTATTCAAGTTTATCCTTACCCGTTAGCTTGGAGGTCCTTGGTTATAAATACAAGTCCCAAGGCTGATAACAAGATACGGAAATATACACTCTGAAAGGCTGAAGAAATATAGACTTGAGAGGAGTGTTTTTATAAGAGAGTTCTTTTGGTTATTTTTAGTTATTCTCTTATTATTTCTTTGTAATCGAGTTCAAAAGTGTTTTTTAATAAGAGAAGTTTATTGTCTACAGCATATTGCTGTAGATAAGTATTAAACCTGTGTTCATTTCATTTCTGTTTTAATATTCCGCTGCATTTCACTGTTGTGCTAGTGCTGGTGCGATAGCATCAGGACTCACATCAGTCCTCTGTGCACTTCCTAGCCGCTCCATTTCTTTCAGTATAAGTAATAGAGAAAAAAAGAAAGAGAAGCTAGAATATACTCCCTCCGTCCCACAACAAGTGACACACTTTGCTATTTTGGGCGTCCCACTGATAAGTCACACTTCCTAAAATGACAAAAAATCTTTACTATTCCCTTCACTCATTCTCTCTCCTACATTATTTTAATACTCACAACACCATTATAATTTACTATTCTCTCCACTCATTCTCTCTCATACTCAACTATCTACACTCACAACACATCAATCTTTTCACTTTTTTCTTAATTCCCGTGCGAAACAGTAACTGTTTCACTTGTTATGGGACGGAGGGAGTATATATATAGAGTTTTTATGTGGGGCTATGAATTTCAAACTCTTTCAAAATTTCTCTACATGACGTAATTTAAAGTTTATTTCCTTACAATTTACTTTAAAAAGATTTTTATTTGTACTTATATTTAATTAGTAATACCACTTTTGTGCAAGTAGAATAGTATGAGTAAAGGAAATTAATGATAGAAGATAGAAAGTCTTGTAATCTGAGAATAAAGTCTTCTAATAATTATGGATGTTTTAATTGTTATAGCATTATATATGGGCCAAAATATGTTTACCCTCAACTATATATCAAATCTCACTTTGCACCCTTTCGCCAAATATGTCCCACTTTGAAATCCAATGTTATAAGTATCCCAGTTTGCTTCCTAAAGGGTAAGAAACGTTAGAAATTTAACTAAATTGATCTCGTGCATATCACAAGTGGGGTAATTACGTAACAAAATAGTTTCAGAAAAAAAAAAAAAACTCCCCAAAGAAAAGGAAATAATGTCTTTTAAAAATAATAAACATTTAATAATGTGAAAAATTATTATTATTATTAATTTCTTGTATATGGAAGACTGAACAAATTAAACTAGAAAGAATAAATAATAAATAAAGTAATTTTTTAATTGAAGTATACCATAATAGTGGTAAAATTAAATTAAAGGAAAGTTAAAGTTCAAATGGGAATGACCAAAATACCCAATGCACATTACTAATTTCATTAAATTTCTAACGTTCATTAGAATATATGGAGCAAAGTAGGTTAATTTTAACATTGGGTATCATAGTGAAACAAATTTAGTGTGGGAGTGCAAAATCAGAGTTGGTGTATAGTTGAGGGGGTAAATATATTTTTTGCCTTAAATAGGTGTAGACTTCTTCGTTGACTGTTGACTTTTATATATACTCCCTCCGTCCCACAATAATTCGTAAAAAGACCTCTTTTGGGCGTCTCACAATAATCTGCACTTTTTCAAAATGGAAATGGGACCCACTTCTCTCTACTCACAACACTTTTCAAATTTACTATTCTCTCCACTTATTCTCTCTCCTATTTTACTTTTACACTAACAACACATTACCTTTATCACCTTTTACCTTAATTTCCACGCCGGCACAAAAAGTGCGTAGAATTGTGGGACGGAGGGAGTATAGATTTTTGGGTATACTCCCTCCGTCCCACAATAATCCGTAAAAAGACCCCTTTTGGGCGTCTGATGGATGTGTATTTACCCATCCAAATGATGCACTTTTAGGCTTTCTTTGTGTTTGATTCTCGAGTTTTATGTATATTTGATATGGGTTGGAGTGTTTTGATAGTTCAGGGGTTGAAGTGCAATTACTGATAAAATGGAGGATTGGAGTGTACTTTGGAAGCTTTTGGATCAAATTGCAATTCTGAAAAATCTGGGACAAAACTGACATTTGGAAGTTCAAGGGCTAAATTGGAAATATTGGAAAATTCAGGGACTAAACTGGAAATATGGAAATTTTGGACGAATTTGATTTATAAAAATTCATGGCTTAAAATGAAAAATAAAATTTCAAAGAGCGAAGTGCAAAAGAATTCATTATAGCGATCAAAGTGCGACGAGAAAATTGCGAGACGAACCGAATACTAATTTATACTAAAATGTGGCCAAGGCATGGCCGAGCTTTGCAAGACATTGGCCTGCCAGGAGATAAGCAATTGGGGCCAAGGAGAAGCAATTAGGGCCAAGGAATGGTTGTTGGGGCAAGGCAGTGAAACGGACAAAAAGGAAAAACTTGGGCCAAGGCAATACAAGGGCGGGCTCCAATTCAACAGCACTGCGGCCGCGCTCAAAGAAGACATTCACGCCCAACCTTTCTGCCAGTAAGGGCGGACGCGACATCAACAAGGGCGGCCGCGCTATCCCGTTTCAGCACCAGTTTTCGACGTCTTATTGAGGGCAGACTTGTCTTTTATCACCTTGATCTACAGTCTTTGCCCTACTCTATTTTTTTATATATATTGCACAGCCACACGTTAGTTTAGGGGGGATTATATCATATATCATAGTTTTTGGGAGTTTTGATTTTTCTTTAACAATTCAATTGAAGAGAAGAGTTATTCCGAATTCCAGGTTTTTATTATTTGTAAATTATGAGTAGCTAATTTCTTAGATTTGTAGATTGTTTTGATCTTCGCCGGATTTCTATGCATTAATATTTTAATTCTTTCTATTTGATTCCTTCTAGTTCAATAATAGATCTTAATTTTCTGTTCTTAGATTTGAGATGTATGTTAATATGCAAACTCGTCTTTGAATATTTGGGTATCGAATTCGCCATTAATTTGGGATTTTGATACATAGACTACTATTAATTGAATAACTTTAATTGAGGCCGTAATAGAAATCGATTAAAGTTAGGTTTTCATATTCCTGTGTTCTTAACGTATTCTTGACATATTGTGGAACCGTAATAGAATTCACAATATTAAGAGGGTATTTAGGGTTGTAATCCGGCCACCTAACCGTATCGATCCTAGCTAAAGTGAATGAACCCTAGAAGTTGAGTTAATGTTTTATAAGTAAAATTCTGCATAGAATGATGGTAAAGTGAAATTCAATCTACGAATCTCTGCTCATAATCTGTTTTCTCGTTTAGTTAGTCTTTGTTATTTATTTTATGCTCTTAGTTCTAAATCAAGTTATAAACCGTGGTTACTAAATTCATTGCTTTTACTTTACTTGTTTACCAACGAGTCTCTGTGGATTCGACCCCTGCATTTGCATACTGCTACACCGGTAGTGAGTACACTTGCTCGGTTTTTATTACAAGAGGGAGATTTCCTCCATCAAGTGTTTGGCGCCGTTGCCGGGGACTTGTTGCAAGTAAACAAGTAGGTTAGGTAGTGAATGCAAGGTCGTCATTCTTTGAAGCCTACATTGGTGCCATTGAACGACAACATAAACAGACTTAATAAAGCTAAAGACACTAAGCTTCTTGAGGAAGTATTTGAGGGCGATCCCCTCTTTAATCCCCTTTTCTGAGATTCTGACACCGAATCAGAACCCTCCGCCACCGAGGTAGAGGAAGAGAAAGCCGAGATGGCAGAACCACCGGCACAAACTATGAATGATTTCTTGAGACCTCGGGTAGACACATCTACCTCTTGCATAGTGCTGTCCGATGCAGCCAAAAATCTAGAGGTCAAAGGACAATACTTTGCCATGTTGCCAAGCTTTCAAGGATTGCCTGGTGAGGATGCACTCACGTTCCTTAAAGAGTATATTATTGTTGTTGCTCAATTTTTGTTAAGACAGGGAGTAACGGAGGAGCAAATTAGACTGAAGTGTTTTTCTTACACTCTTAAGGGAGTGGCTAAAACATGGTTGATGATGCTTGCACCGAGCAGTAGTAGTACTTGGGTAGAATTGCAAGATGTGTTCCTTAAAAGATATTATCCACATCATTTGTTGGCTAGTTTTAGACAGAAATTGATGACATTTTCCCAAGATGTGGGGGAGCCCTTTCATGAGGCATGGGAAAGATTTAATACAATGTTAATACAATGTCCCCAACACAATTTCACACTACCCTCACTGAACCAAGCCTTTTATGATGGCTTGAATGACAATGGTCAATCAATGGTTGACAATCTTTGCCGGAGGCTCGATAGGAGCCAAGACCCGGAAGAAACTAAAGCTTTATTTGAGATGTTGAGTGCTAATTCTCAATAAAAGAGTTCGAGGGTAGAACAAGGGGGCATTGGATTTGGACTCAAGCTCACGATAATCTTTCCAAGCAAATTGCGAGTCTTAAGTAGTAAATTTGATAAATTGATTTGCCGTGGCACTTCTTGGTGCCAATGTTATTGCGATTATTGTACAAATTGTGGTTTATCATCTCATGTCACTAATATGTGTCCAAGTGCAGCAAATTTCTCTTATCATACTGAACAGGCACATGCTTTCAATGGATATGGACAAAGGCCACCGCCCCAAGATAACCAATATGGCAACTACAATCCGTGGGGTGGCCATCAGAATCAGCAAGTAAAACCTCTTCATGTGCCACCGCCTGGACAACATGGTAGGGAGCCTTGGGAGATGGCAGTTCAGCAGCTAAGGATGGAGATGCAGCAAAGCAATAGAAATACAGATGCTGCGTTTGAAAAGATGGGCACACAAGTAGAGCAACTTGTGAAGGTTGCCGAAGAGTTGATGAAAGAAAAGAACCCACCAGAGCAAGCAAAATCAATCACTACAGTGTGGGATGAAAGTGAGGAAATTGAGGAGGTATTTCTATCTTCTCTTGATAATATTGATTTTTGTGATAATAATGATGATGTTAATGAGAATGAAAAAGTTAATCACGTTCAAAAAGACCCCGGGTATTTCACTATCCCAATTTCTTTAGGGGGTCAAAATTTTAAAGGTTTGTTGGATCTTGGGGCAAGTGTCAATGTGATGCCCTTTCATGTTTTTAGAAGTTTGGGGGTATGTGAGTTGAAACCCCCCATGAGAGACTTGCAATTGGCGGATCTCTCAATCAAAAGACCTTTAGGGGTTATTGAAGGGGTGTTGGTTACAATTGATAAAATTTCGATCCCCATTGATTTTTATGTGATTTGCATGGAGGGATCAAGTGAGGAGCAACTGAAAACTCCCATTTTACTGGGGAGGCCATTTATGTTTGACACTAAGGCCACCATTGATGTGTGTCAAGGGGTGGTGTCCTTGAGAGGTATGAGGGAGGAATGTAAGTTTTGTATGCTTAAAAATGATAAGAAACCCTTCCCCAAAGATGGTTTTGTAGGAGCCATAACCGATTTTCCAATTTTTAAAGATGATGTGAATGGATGTGAGAAAAGTGGGGATAATGCGGACGTTTGTCCCTTGGCTAATAACATTAAAGCCGACCAATACTCTAGGAGTAACGGGTCGTATCACTCCCCACACGACTCCCATAAAGAGTTGATTCCATCACATTTACCACAAGGGCCTTCAAAATCGAGAGTTAGTGAGGAGAGTTATAGTGATTTATCTGATTCCATATTTTTAAATATTTTTGTGCATGATAACTCTCTTGATCTTGGTTGTGAGAATGGTGTTCTGCAGGTTGCAGAAAAGATTGAGTTTGGGGGTGGAAACCCCAATAAAAAGAAAAGAAAGAGGGGTAAGCACAAGCATAAAGTTTCAAAAATAAATATGGCTTTACCCCTACTTGTTGACAATGGAGAGCTGATTTGGAAAGAGAAGGGCGTTTGTGCCCGTGAGGAGAAGAGATGGTCCAAAGGCCGCAAAGCAAAGGCCAAGTAAGCTTGGGACCATAGTCGGGCTAACGACTTTAACCAAATGTGCTGCTTGGGAGGCAACCCAACGAGGTATGTTTTATTTTTGTCTTAATTACTGTTTAGTCGTGTCATGTCTTCCGTTGAGCCCAAGGCACGCTTTTGTTCTCTTTGCTATGAGGACATAGCGTGTTTTGAGTTTGGGGGTGGGCAACTCTCCGAGTTTGTGGGTTTATAGGGGAGTGTATATAGTGTCACCCTCTAAAAAAATAGAAAAATTTAAAAAAAATTTGTTCTTTTCATAGTTGGGATGTTGGCCAAAGTCTGTGATGATTAGAGTGTGCTTTAATTTTAAAATCACATGTGTTATTATTAGTGTGGTGATTGGGATTGCATTGAAACATTTAAATTATGATTGCACCACCTCTCACTTCCGTATCATATTCTTGGTCATTGTCATCAACTTAGGTGCCCTTTATGGGATCACTTTGTGTATTCTCGGGGTCCTTAGAACATGTTTGCATGATTGTCAATAACACTGTTGGGTATGCATATTTTAACCCTCCTATTTTGTATTAGATTTGATTGATACCATAACCTCATATTTATTTTAAGGACTTTAGGACCCTATGTAATGAAGCTTAGACTTCAATTTTTTAGCTAAGTCCATTTTATAAAATAGGTTAATATTAGGCTTGAAGACTGGCTCAAGAATCATTGGATCTGAAGTTGCAAGTTCAAGAAGTTTCAGAACCGCACTCAAAGCAATCGCACATGCAAAACCGCATGTGGAATTCTCTTTTCTGAAAGTCCTCTGAACTCTCTTGGTGCAAACCGCTTTATCTCAGAACCGCACTTTGCAACCGCTCCAGATGTGACCGCATATCTCTAACCGCCTGTACACCTGGACCGCCCCAATGATTGGCTACTTGAAGTGAACCTCATTGACCGTTGGAATCCACGTCAGCAATATCAAATGTCAACCACCATATCTTGTCACGTGACTACTTTTCAGACAAGATCTGCAAAGATCTTGAAAAGGTGACAGATGTCCTAACCACCTTGATTGTAGCTGAAGCCTGATCAGCTTTTCCTGCAACAACAGTTCTAAAGGACAAAAGTGGTTGCTGTGGACCAATGGGATTGCATCAAGGACTGTCCTTTCAACAGCTGTGTTCAACGGCTATATTTGAGATGCTTGGGTATAAATACCCCTAACCTTCATCATTTGAAGATGGCTTGAATCTTGAGAAATTGCTGTGAGTTCATAAGAAGTTGAAGCTCTGCCCAGAAATTCTAAGTCCTTTGAATCTTCATCTTCTACCTTCAAGAAATATTCCCCAGCCCAGAAATCAAGCCTTAACACATTCAAGAATCATTGAGCTCTACATCTCTCAGATTTAAAGAGCCTTGATCTTGAACACACACACACACACACCTCATTTGTTTAAACACATAGTTTATTCATTTGAGATACACTGGTTATAGTCTAGGATTTGTTCTTCATAGAAAAGATTTTATTGTACTTTGTAATCTCAAATACTCAATATAAAATCTCTCTTAGAAATCCAAGACTAACCATCTTGGTAGTGGACGTAGATCGTTTATCGATTGAACCACTCCAAATAGCTTGTTCGTACTTTACTGCATTTATATTTTCTGTGCGTGCTAATTATTTATCTCTGTCTCTGTTTGATCTTTATATAGTTATCCTTTATTGTGAAATTGTGTTTGGAGTTAACATTGTCATAACCTCACTTTTGCAAACTGCACTTTCAGTAAATCGCACTATCAAACCGCTTTGCAAAACCGCCTCTTTCAAAACCGTTTTATAACTTCAATATTCCGATGTGCATTTTACAACTCTACTTGCAGTTTATTATTCACTGCAAGAGGTTTTGTAAGCTTAGAGGTTTAGTTTTAAATCGAGGGCGAAAAATTTTAAACAGCTATTCACCCCCCCCCTCTAGCTGTATTTTCACCCTTGTTGCCACCTTTGGGACCAACAAGTGGTATCAGAGCAAACACTTTTAAAAACCACTGTTTTTCAAGCTTAACAGCTTGTGTGCCGATTCGTTATGGCAACCTCAAAGACAATGACTACTGTTAACTATTCACACATTCCAATCTTGGACGAAGACCACTTTGATATCTGGAAGTGCAGAATGCTCATTCACTTGGAAACAATTGATGAGATGGTGGTGGAGTGCGTGATCAATGGCTCGTTAATTTCGATGAAGGCCAACACTGATGCAACCACCAATAGAGAAACTCCAGAGGTCAAAAAGCCAAAAGATGAGTGGTCAGATGAAGAGAAGAGATTAGTTGCCTTAGACAGCAAAGGCAAGGCACATCATTTCTGGAACCCTCCCCGTATCAACCCTACAAAAAGTGATGTACCTCAAAACCGCAAATCAGATGTGGGATGCCATAAAGAGCTACCTCGAAGGTGATGACGAATGCAAGGAAAGCAAATTATATGCTGTTGAAAGATCCTACAACAACTACAACAGAAAATCCAACTAAACCTTGCGTCAAACCTACGACCGCTATGTTGAGGTAGTTAATGCTTGTAGATCTCTTGGCAAAACTTTAACCGATAAGGAAATCAATATGACTTTCCTATCTGCTTTAGGTTCTAAATGGGTAAATAAGGCTACCTCTTTAGAAGACTCCAAAGTATTGGGTACTTGGTCGTTAAGTAACTTGTACGCCAATCTTAGAGTCTATGAATTAAAATTAAATCATATTGAAGAGATTGAAGGGAAAACCAAATCGCTTTCCATGTCCGTAGTGGAACAAGAGGAGAAACCATCTACATCCAATCAAACCGCAGATCCTTCCATATCAACCTCATCACTCATTGAGATGGATGATGATGATTTTGCCATGTTTGTGAAAAGATTTCAAAAATTTAGAAAATCCTCAAAACCTTTCACAAAAACTTTTTCAAAAGGCAAACCTCCTGCAACGTTTTCTAAGGCTGAAGATACAAAGAAAAAGAGTGATCTAGTTTGCTACAACTGTAGGAAACCTGGCCACTTTGCATCTGAGTGTCCACAGCCTAAGTATGAATATATGAAAAAGAAAACCGCTCCTGCGAAATTTTCTCGTCGCAAGGGAATGGTTGTTGAGGAGGAAGAGAATTCCAAGGAATTAGCAACTTGGATTGAAACAGATTCTGATGATGGAAGTGATGATGAAACCGAAGAGGTTAATCTCTGCTTAGTTGCAGACGCTTCCGATGATTCAGATTCTGAGTCAAACGAGTTGCAAGATATGGAAGATGAAGAGGTTTTCACAAAACTTCCAAATTATAAATTGGATGATGATATCAAACTTACTCCTAGCGTTAAGATAGGAAATTGTTCGTATTCACGTCCCATTTTCTCATCTAAAAATGCTCCACCTTCAAAAGCAATTCCAAAGAAAATTTTGAAAAAGGTGGTGGAAGAGGTTTCTCCCATGGAACATGAAAAGATGTTCAAGGAAGCTGAAATGGTGATCCATCAATTCTCTAATCTTAAGAAAGCCTTAAGCTTAGCTCATGATGAACTTAATCTGTACAAGACGGAGAAAACTGTGATGAGGTCTGAAATTTCAAATCTTAAGGACCAAATCAGAAGTATGACTCCTCTTGCTGATCAGAACCGTATCCTTGAAACTAAGGTTGCTGCACTTCAACTCCGGAATGATGACTTGGTTACCCAAATCAATGATCTCCAAAAGATTATTGATTCATGGTTCAAGTCTCAATCCACCAAGGATCGAATCATGGACTCCCAAGTTCCCCCTGGAATTAAGGAGGGTCTAGGTTTTGGATCTGAGGAAGAGGAGAAGTGTGCATCCTCGAGTGAAAAGGATGAGGAAATTTTGGAACTAACTAAAGAAATTCCTAAGGGGAAGCATGCTAAAGGCAAGAGTAAAGGACAACAAATAAATTATGTCTACCCAAAAGGGAAGCAATATGGTAAGAACTCTCAGATGAAGCCAAAGGATTCTGAGAGTCTAGCTTCAGAGGAAATAGCTTATGGAATTGGTCGAATCCCTACTCCAACCGCTTCTGGTGGAAAAGGCGGTTCGCAATTCCTGTGTCTCGACCGCGCTCTTCTTCGACCGCTCCTCCTGCCTTCAAAAGCAGGAATAGCGTTCCCAGAAAATACGTGGTCAAACTAAAGCCAGTTCCTTTTGTCCCAGCTACAACCGCTCCTCCCAAATCACATGCAACTCCTAAGAAGAGTAAGGAGTTAGTAAAACCTCATGAAGCTTGTAGCTTTTATAAATGTTCTGTGTGTGATGGTTTAGGTCACAAGGCTGCAGAATGCCTTTTGCGGTTCACATCCAATGCCAGGAAGAGTAAACCTCCTTCTGTCAAGCAGGTGTGGGTCGTAAAGGGTTGCTAACCTCAGACCCAAGGAATAAAGGGGGACCTCGTTCTTAATGTTTACATTTCAGTCCTCTCGCTTAATGGATGGTCACTCCAAGGATAATGAATGGTATCTTGACAAAGGCCGCTCAAGACATATGACCGGAGATAGATCATTACTAGAAGATGTCGTTGAAGCAAGTGGTCCGTCTGTAATCTTTGGTGACAACAACAAAGGCAAGACCATTGGATATGGTATTATAAGGAGAGGAAACCTAACCATTGAGAAGGTTTCTCTTGTTGAAGGACTCAAGCACAACCTCCTTTCAATTTCTCAATTTTGCGACAAAGGAATGCTTTGCAACTTCACGTCATCAAATTGCTTTATCAAAGATAGCATTTCCGCGTCACCCTACTCACAGGATTCGTAAGAGTAATATTTACATTATTGATCTAAATTCTGTATGTAGTATTACTAATCTCTGTTTTGTAGCTAAGAATGTGAGCGAAAATAGTTGGCTATGGCACAAGAGGTTGAGCCACTTGAATTTCAAGTATCTTGCAAAGATTGGTAGGGAAAACCTCGTTCGTGGTTTACCTAAAGTGGCCGACCATCATCCCGAGAAATGCAAAGGCATGCCAGCTGTAAGCCCGCGTCGTCTTTCACCAGCAAGACCGCTCCATCAACTTCAAGATGCTTACAATCGCTTCACATAGATTTGTTTGGACCCGTAACCACCGCCAAAGATTGGAGGAAATAGATATACCTTAGTGGTGGTGGATGATTATTCAAGATATACGTGGGTTGAGATGATGATTTCCAAAGATGATTGTTATGAGATTCTCACCGCACTCTTTAGACGGCTCCAAACTCAAAAAGAAGACGACATCGTTAGTGTTCGATCGTATAATGGAACAGAATTTAAGAACAACGGTGTTGCTCAATATTGTGATGACCATGGATTGATCACAATTTTTCAATCACGGTGTTCCACAACAAAATGGGGTTGTGGAAAGGAAGAATAGGACGTTGATTGAGGCCGGAAAGACAATGATATCCGAAGCGAAGCTACCTCGCATTTTTGGGTCGAAGCAATCAATACCGCATGCTTCACTCGTAACCGCTCCCTCATCAACAAAACCTATAACAAGACTCCCTATGAGCTTTGGCGAGGAAGAACCCCCAACATTGCATTCTTCAAGATCTTTGGCCGCAAATGTTTTGTCCTCTACAACGGAAGAGAAAATAGAGGTAAATTCGGAGCCAAGGCCGACGAAGGTATTTTTGTTGGGTATGCTAAACATTCTAAAGCTTTTCGTGTTTTCAATAAAACTAGTTTAAAAATAGTTGAGTCTCGTCCATGTTACTTTTGATGAGCATTCTCTCCTTGAGCCACATTTGGCTCCAAATGTTGCCGATGATTTTGTTGAGCATAATGAAACAGTGAACCATCTCAAACCGCACCCGAACCTCAACCGCAAAATCCAAAGACCCTCAACCGAAATTTCCTCAAACCGCACGTTGAAACCGCACCCGAAGTTCCTACTCCGTATGCAACTCCTAGGGAAGATGAAGTTGAAAATTCCCCTATCCAAATTTTATAGAACCTCTTCGTCAACTTACCTTCCATGACTTCACAGAAGGATCTAACGATGTTCCAATTGAAGATCTTCAAGAAACCTCACCCAACCAGACTTACCCCCTGAGGTTCGTGAAGTCGCTAGCCACCCTCACAAATGTGATTGGTGATCTGTTTTCCGGTGTTCAAACAAGGAGATCGAATTATGATGAGCATACTTCACTTTTATCTCAAGTTGAACCCAAGAAGATTGATGAAGCACTCCAAGATTCCAGTTGGGTCATTGCTATGCAAGAAGAACTCAACCAGTTTGAAAGATGCAAGGTCTGGACTTTGGTGCCTAGACCTCAGGATCAAGGAGTGATAGGAACTAAGTGGGTATTTAGGAATAAGATGGATGAGAATGGAAGCATCACTAGGAATAAAGCAAGGTTGGTTGCACAAGGATATAGGCAAGAAGAAGGAATCGATTATGATGAAACCTTTGCTCTAGTTGTAAGATTGGAAGCTATCAGAATCTTCTTAGCCTACGCCTCTTTCAAGCGTTTCAAGTTATATCAAATGGACGTAAAGAGTGCTTTCCTCAACGGCGAACTGCAAGAGACCGTGTATGTTGCCCAACCGCCTGGATTTGAAGACTCCAAATTTCCCAATCATGTCTACAAACTCCAGAAAGCTTTATATGGACTTAAGCAAGCTCCAAGGGCATGGTATGAGACTCTTTCTAAATTTTTACTAGAAAAAGGATTTAAACGCGGTAAAATTGATACAACTCTTTTTATTGCCAAATATAATGAGCATACTTTACTTGTTCAAATATATGTCGATGATATTATTTTTGGTTCTACTAATGAGTTACTTTGTAAGCGTTTCGAAAAGCTAATGAAAAGCAAGTTTGAAATGAGCATGATGGGAGAATTAACATTCTTCCTCGGGCTTCAAATCAAGCAATGCGAAGAAGGTATTTTTCTCAGCCAAGCCAAATACACCAAGGAGCTAATAAAGAAGTTTGGATTAGAAAATGCTAAAGCATATGATACTCCAATGGTCACCGACAATAAGCTAGATAAAGATCTCAAAGGTAAGAAAGTTGATCAAACTTTATATCGAGGTATGATCGGTTCATTACTTTACTTAACTGCTAGTAGGCCCGATATTATGTTTAATGTCTGTGTATGTGCACGCTATCAAGCAGATCCTAGAGAAGCACATCTTATTGCAGTCAAGCGTATAATCCGCTATTTATCTGGAACCACTAACCTTGGACTTTGGTATTCCAAAGATTCGAACTTCGATCTTGTAGGTTATTCAGATGCAGATTATGCAGCTTGTACTATTGACAGAAAAAGCACTAGTGGTACTTGTCATTTCCTTGGGAATAGACTAGTTTCTTGGGCTGCAAGAAGCAAGCTTCGCCTCAGTGTCAACCACGTAAGCCGAGTATATTGCCGCTGGTAGTTGTTGCCGCCAAATCCTTTGGATGAAGCAAGAATTGGTGGACTATGGAATCCATGAAGGAATTGCCCCATCATGTGTGACAACACTTCAACAATTTCAGTCTCCAACAACCCTGTCATGCATTCCAAGACCAAGCATATTGATATCAAGTATCATTTCCTCAAAGACCATGTGGAGAAGAGGAATATCCATTTAGAGTACGTGGGGACAGACAACCAGATTGCTGATATCCTCACTAAGGCTCTTGACTCCAAGAGGTTTTCATTCCTCAGAGGAGAAATGGGTATGCTTGAACTTAAATAAATTCCATACTTTTATTGGCTAACTTGTTTGTTGAGTATAGGATTGAAACTCTTAAGGATTGAGACCGCTTGTGTTGAAACCGCCAGTACCAAAACCGCAAGTAGTCAAACCGCCTGCATCCAACCGCCAGTTACAAACCGCTTGATGCAGTCAGACCGCTTGGATCAAAACCGCGTTTCAACAAAGAGTACATTCTGTCCATTTATGTCTCATCCTTATTTCTTAAAAAAAAAAATAATAAAAAAAAATTGTTCAGATTCTTTTATTTATTTTTTAGTCCTTATTTTTGACATAAGGGTATTTTTGCAAATGTTTTCCCTCGTTTATTTCAAAATTAAGAGCATTTAATGCTAAGGGGACATGAGCATTAAAAACCCTCATGCCAGCCGTCATTGAGAGAGGTGCAGGAGGTGAAACGGTGTAACAGTTGATTTAATTCAATCATTCCTTCTGACCAACTGCCTCCACCCCTTCACCCTATATATACCTTGTTTGGTGAAATCCTTCTTTTTCTTCTGCCAAACTCTCTGCACTCTGTACTTTCTACCAACTCACTTTCTCTCTCTCTAAAACCTTTACAAAAACCTCCATTTTCAAAGTTAATCATCAATGGCAACAACTTCTAAAAGACAAAGGGTCTCAACTGTTGCTAGGGCAAAGAAACCTATTCTGAAAATGGTAACATCTTCTAAACCCTAACTCTTAATTTCTGTCAAAATCAGCCATGGATGAACATAAACTGTTCGTATTCTTCATATTCATGCTTTGGGTGATTTTGATCTTGTTTTTTGTTCATTTTTAATGATTTGTGTTGGGTTTTGCTCGGATTCTTACATGGATTCTATATATGTTACTTATTTCATGATCCATCCGTGTTATGTGTACTGATTTTGTGATTTTTCAGTTCATGTTCTTCGAACACCCACTTTACATTTTTGATGATTTTGAATGATTCTGGGAAAAAGATGAAATTTTAATGAAATATTATTATTCCCCTTCCCAATGTGATCATTTTGATATGTTATTTGCCTATTTTGGTTAAGTTTCATGAATCTCTGTTCTTGGTGTTCATGAACTGTTCTTCGTGTTCTTCATAAAACCCATGAGTTTTTCTTGAATATTCATATGTTTTGGATGCCCTGATTTTGAAAAATGTTTTCCAACACTTAGAAAAATTTTCAACATTTTCAATTTTTTTGGATTTCCTCGGTTTGAAACCGCTTGTATGCAACCGCTTAAGGTTTTCAGTTTCAAACCGCTCCTCCCTTTCTTGCTAAAACCGCATGTTCTAAACCGCATTTTCAATATCTTTTGAAACTGCATGCTGTTTTAGTTCCATTCCTAAGTTTTGAGATTTTACTAAGTATATAGGTTGGACACCATAAATTTCCTCTCTAAGCACCGCTTGCAGTGTGAGATAAAATTGGATTACAATGCCACGTACTTACGTAATATTTGTTCTCAAAATTCCTCATTTTATTCAGTATTCATAGTTTCACTTAGGGTTTGAAATTTTCAAACCGCACCATTGCTTAACCGCTTGGTGCCCAAACCGCTTGTGAACTGTGAATACTAATATGGATCTAACACTTCATGTTTTACCTTGTAGGATCCATCTACCTTCCTACCTGGATGGGAAGTAAATGAGGAAGAGCTTAAAACTGATGCTCTTGGAAGGGAGTTGCTGAGGAAGCTGAGAGTTTCAGGCATCCTACCGCTTTTCACCAAGAAGCAAGATTTCATAGTGCCTTCTTTTGTGGACCAGTTCTTTGCAACCGCCAAGAAAAGGTCAAGAGTTCTAGATCAAGGTCAAAGAGTTGCCTGCCTGACCGCTGTAGTTGAAGGCATGAAGCTATCAATTGATTACATTGACATTAGAAGGCTTTTCAGATTTGTTGTTGGTGGTGCTCCCTTAGAGGTTGATCAAGTCATTCAAGACAATGCTGCTCTCCAAACCGCCAAAGTAGACACCTTGGCTAAGAAGTACAAGAAGATCCCCAGAAAGAATTTTGGTGAGCTGATGAACTTTATAGGTCATCTAGTTGGGAGATCCATCTGTGGGAAGACAGGAAATCACAACAACTTTACATCCCAACAATGGATGTATAGTTCTGCTATATTTATGGAGATTCAACTGCATTGGCCTAAAATCCTCTACATGGAAATAAAGGATAGCATTGAGACCTATCACCCAAGGTCAAAGGTGAAGATCGAGGTGGAGACCATTCTCGCAGATCATAACCGCTCTATAGATGGACTATGAGCATCTAGATGATATGGTCACCAAGAATCCAGAACTTATGGTGGACTGCTCAGATGATTGCCTAGGATTGCTTGCTTGCCACACCTTCAAATATGCAAATGGAGATGCATTATACAAATCTTTGTATGATGCAGATACCTATCCCTTGAAGGAACCCTATGAGCTCAGAGATCCTACAACCGCTCCTCAAACTAAAGGAGCCAAGCGGTCCAGGAAGCCCCAAGCCAGAGCAGAACCGCCACCAAAGAAGACCAAGACCGCTCCAGCAACCAAACCGCCTACAGCTGATGATGGAGCTGGTCCCAGTAAGAAGAAGCAGAAGAAGCCATCTGAAACCATGAACTTGGTGGATGAAGAGGATGAAGAAGAGGAAGACCCAAGTATTCCCAACTTGGTAGCTAGGGCCAAGAAGGCTAGGGATGAGATGGCTGGATTGACTGTGGAAGAACAGATGAAGGTTCTTCAGGACAGAATTGATAGATTGGCTAAGGAACAAGCTGAGAAGTATCAAGCCAAAGGAAAGATCAAGTTGACCCAACCGCTTCTCAACAAGAACCGCTTCAAGAAGAGAGACCGCCTCCAACCCATCAAACCTCTCCTGTCCAATCACCTACCCAATCCCCAGCCAGATCCCCTTCAAAATCCAAATCCATAACTCCTTCCCCTATCAAAACCGCTCCAATTCAGGGGGAGAAACCTAAGAGAAGGAAGATGGTAGCCAAAAAGAAAACCTCTAAAAAGACCAAGCCTGTCCAACCCTCACCCTCTCCTTCACCTCCCAGAAATTCCCCTCCTCAATCACCTCAAAATTCCCCTTCACCTTCCCCCAGAAAATCACTATCACCCCTATCTCCTCAATCCCAATATAACTCACCCCAACATTCCCATTCAATAAACTCACAACACTCAAACCAAACCCCTACTCAATCTGCTTATCAACAATGGCAGTCCAAGCCCTCTACTGGACATGCTACATCCAAATCTGTTAGGGATGATCCAACCCCAACCAATTCTCCTAACAAAAACCGCTCTCATTCTCATACACCTAACCGCTCCAAATCTAACACCCCTTCAAAATCCCCAACTCCACACAACTCACCCCTTAGACAGAACTCACCTCCTCCAAATATACCTCCCCAAACCCAAACCGCGCCTGAAACCAACCAAACCCAACCGCCTCCCATATTTCCAACCGCCTCACCCTCAACCGCCCCTCCTTCTGAGTACTCTCAAATTCTCCAAACTCTCAATCTGATTCAAGGCCAACTGGTCATAAACCAAGGCCATGTCATCTCTTTAACCGCCTCCAATGAATCCCTCCTTGCATCCAACCGCGCTTTACAAGCCAAGGTGGATTCTCACTCCCTTGAGTTGGCAACCCTTAAAGCTTCTTTGCTTGATGCCATTAAGGGGGAGAGATCTACAGCAATTCCATCCTCCTCCTCAACCGCCACTCCTGACCAAACCGCTTCCTTAATCAAAACCGCCTCTGAAGCCTTTCAGAAATCTCTCGAAGCTGGTATGGTCAAAGCCTTAGAAGAAAAAGCTTCAGTTGAGGAGATGAAGAAATCTTTGGATGTTCTTGGAGAAAAATTATGTGCCTTCCTTGATAAAGATTTGGGTAATCTGAGCACCAAATTCCTTGACTTTCTTCAATCCAGACCGCAATTATCTCAGGTTGTCCAGACCGCTCTGGATTCTCTACGTGAAGAAGTCTTGGAACAAATTGATCTATTCAAGGTGGATTCCAAGGTGAATCTGGATACTGTGTCAGATACAGTGAAGGCCAAGCTGAACGAGATCCAAGATGAGTTCAATGACCGCTTGGACAACCTCATGGAAGGATTCAACACCAGACTAAGCTCAACAGTTAATGAACTCAAATCCTCCCTGAAGGTATCTGTGGATCTTGAGCCAATGGAACAAGCAATTCAAGCTCAAACCGCTTTAGTTCAAGAGGAACTTCACACCATTTTCAACTCTATCTATTCCTCTGTCAATGTAAAGCTTGACATTATCAAGGAAAACCTTGTGGAGAATACCAAAGCGGTTGGTGCCACCAATTCTACCTCTGCTCATTCTGTCAATGCCTTAAAGAAGCTTGAAGCTACTCTCACCAGAACAGCAGAGGAAGTTAGAAGATTAAGGAAAGCATTTGACCCTGACCAATCAAGAGCTGGGCCAAGTGGAGCTGATCATGAAGTTAACAAGCCGCCCCAGCAGTAAACCGCTTTTCCTTTTTAAACCGCTTGTGTAAGTTGGACCGCACTCTCCTTGTATTTTCTTTGTCCAACTTACTTTGTTTTGTTTTTTTGTAACCTTGTAATTTTCCTTCATTCCTGTACTTGTAATCATCTTAGGAATTAATGGAAATTGCATCATGGTTCCAAAACCTTGTTCATATCAAACTGCTTGTTTGTAGAACAATGAAACCGCTTAAGGTCTTAAACCTCATTCAAATATTTTTCAACTTAAAAATCACTCTTTTGAATTGATGTTTAAACATTCAGTTTAAACTGCACTTGAACTTAAACTCATATTTTTTTAGTGCACTGAATGCATTTCTATACTCTTCAAATTGTAAGTTTTTCAATCTTTCAAAAGTATAGAAACCTATAGCTTAAGCTAGTGTGTGCATTGACTTGGGACATGACTTACCATGTTAATTCTTATGTACATGTTTTTACCAAGTACAATGTTTGCTTTTGCTGTAGTAGGTAATGGCATCAATCAAATAGGGGGAGATTGTTGGGTATGCATATTTTAACCCTCCTATTTTGTATTAGATTTGATTGATACCATAACCTCCTATTTATTTTAAGGACTTTAGGACCCTATGTAATGAAGCTTAGACTTCAATTTTTTAGCTAAGTCCATTTTATAAAATAGGTTAATATTAGGCTTGAAGACTGGCTCAAGAATCATTGGATCTGAAGTTGCAAGTTCAAGAAGTTTCAGAACCGCACTCAAAGCAACCGCACATGCAAAACCGCATGTGGAATTCTCTTTTCTGAAAGTCCTCTGAACCTCTTGGTGCAAACCGCTTTATCTCAGAACCGCACTTTGCAACCGCTCCAGATGTGACCGCATATCTCTAACCGCCTGTACACCTGGACCGCCCCAATGATTGGCTACTTGAAGTGAACCTCATTGACCGTTGGAATCCACGTCAGCAATATCAAATGCCAACCACCATATCTTGTCACGTGACTACTTTTCAGACAAGATCTGCAAAGATCTTGAAAAGGTGACAGATGTCCTAACCACCTTGATTGCAGCTGAAGCCTGATCAGCTTTTCCTGCAACAACAGTTCCAAAGGACAAAAGTGGTTGCTGTGGACCAATGGGATTGCATCAAGGACTGTCCTTTCAACAGCTGTGTTCAACGGCTATATTTGAGATGCTTGGGTATAAATACCCCTAACCTTCATCATTTGAAGATGGCTTGAATCTTGAGAAATTGCTGTGAGTTCATAAGAAGTTGAAGCTCTGCCCAGAAATTCTAAGTCCTTTGAATCTTCATCTTCTACCTTCAAAAAATATTCCTCAAATTTCGTAAATCAAGCCTTAACACATTCAAGAATCATTGAGCTCTACATCTCTCAGATTTAAAGAGCCTTGATCTTGAACACACACACACCTCATTTGTTTAAACACATAGTTTATTCATTTGAGATACACTGGTTATAGTCTAGGATTTGTTCTTCATAGAAAAGATTTTATTGTACTTTGTAATCTCAAATACTCAATATAAAATCTCTCTTAGAAATCCAAGACTAACCATCTTGGTAGTGGACGTAGATCGTTTATCGATTGAACCACTCCAAATAGCTTGTTCGTACTTTACTGCATTTATATTTTCTGTGCGTGCTAATTATTTATCTTTGTCTCTGTTTGATCTTTATATAGTTATTCTTTATTGTGAAATTGTGTTTGGAGTTAACATTGTCATAACCTCACTTTTGCAAACTGCACTTTCAGTAAATCGCACTATCAAACCGCTTTGCAAAACCGCCTCTTTCAAAACCACTTTATAACTTCAATATTCCGTTGTGCATTTTACAACTCTACTTGCAGTTTATTATTCACTGCAAGAGGTTTTGTAAGCTTAGAGGTTTAGTTTTAAATCGAGGGCGAAAAATTTTAAACAGCTATTCACCCCCCCTCTAGCTGTATTTTCACCCTTGTTGCCACCTTTGGGACCAACAAACACGTCAATAGGTTACTTGATATATATGGCTATTCTTTGAATCCCTTTTTGTGAGCCTTAAACTTTCGAGTCACTTATATAAAATTTTCCGCTAGAACCCCTTTTGAGCTTGAAAAAGAATGGAATTTCTCACAAAGTGGGAGGTTATCTTAGACCACCATTCGCCTTCATTTGTACCCTCATTGTCCTACCCTTTTAACTTATACACTAATTTTTCTCACCTTATCAAGAAAGTGAAACTAGGGAAAGAATGGGGATATTTTGGGGGATGTCATGAAAATCAAAGGATTGAGTGGAAATTGATCACGAAAATAAAGAAGTGGGTCATGTTATATAATAAAAAGAGGGGCTTGAGCAAAATAGTAAATGCACATTCTTTGTGATACATATGTGCAAAGTAAAAAAAAAAGTAAAAAAAAAAAAAATTGAAGCCTTGCCCTCTCTAATGTTGAAGTGAAAATTGTGTTTCAAGGTGACCAAAGAAAGTAATGGAATGTACTCAACCCCATGTCAATGTATGAAAAAGTTTTAGTTTGTGGGTTGGCACATTGGGAAGTAATAAGGGTGAGCGGGGGAATTATAATCAAAGTGAGGATGTATTGTTAGAAGAAGACTTTCTAGTCTCACTTTCTTATGTTCGTATGTCCTTACCTTCAATTGTAACCATGAACCTAGCCCTGCGAATTGTCGCACTTAACTTTTAAGCCATATTATTCTTTCAATATCGAGTAACCGGGTTGACAATCGTGTAAATATGCATATGAGTGTCCTTTTTGGGTTGTACTATCCATGACATATTGATTTAGAGCATCACTTAGTGAATCCATAAACAATCTTAGGTTGTTGGCAGTGACCTCCCATAATTCATTCATCATTCATGCCGCGGTGGAAAATTGTGAGTTTTATGCTTCAATGTGATTGTAATCCCATTACTTGGTGGCACTTGTTGATTATGTGTGTTGGTAAGGATCTGAGACTTGTATGGCCAATGACTCATCTGTGATAGAACATCTCAAAAATAATTATTTTGTTTTTATATTTTATTATTAATAGTTAGAGTAGCTGTATTTTGCTTCTTTTAGTTTTGTTTTACTCGGGACGAGCAAAAGGTTAGTTTGTGGATGTTTGATGAATGTGTATTTACCCATCCAAATGATGCACTTTTAGGCTTTCTTTGTGTTTGATTCCCGAGTTTTATGTATATTTGATATGGGTTGTGAGTGTTTTGATAGTTGCACTTTCCCAAAATGGAAATGGGACCCACTTCTCTCTACTCACAACACTTTTCAAATTTACTATTCTCTCCACTCATTCTCTCTCCTATTTTACTTTTACACTCACAACACATTACCTTTATCACATTTTACCTTAATTTTCGCGTAGACACAAAAAGTGCGTAGAATTGTGGGACGGAGGGAGTATATGTTTATTGTCATTCAAAATTTGTAAAGTTTTAAGGGCAAATTGCATATTTGGTAACTTGAATTTGTTTCAAATTTGCAATTCCTAACCTGAAAGTTTAATTTTGCAAATCAGTCACCTAGGTTTGTCAACTTGTTGCAATGTGGTCTAAGAACTAACTTTTCGTTAAATTTTTTACAAGATGGAATACATGTACCTTGCACATTAAAGGACAATCTTGTCATTTCACGAATTCTTGCCCTCAATACTACACACACCCACCATTCTCCCCATTATACCCCATCCCCTAAAACACAATCACCCTGATCTAAACCCCCAATTGTATCCCCCTTCCCCTCTCAGTTGCAGACACCCCATTTGTATGATGTTTGAACACTCTCAGTAAATTTAGATGGAACTCCACCCTTTCATCCTTTATCTTTATAAAACACACCTGAACGGAATATAATTCTCCACCTATTGAATACCCCTAAAAATAAGAAAAGCATTTAGCACACAGAATCCTAATTCAATAGGGATTTATTCTCACTCAAGAAGTCTTATTTGGAGCAGACTCCTAGCGGGCTAAGGAACCTAAATTATACAAAGATTCACTCTCCTAATACAAGTCAACTATGGAACTCCTATTCTTGGAGGACTCACCACTTGAAAGCTATAAATAAGGGTATTGACCCTCACACAAAAGGTACATTCAAACACCCTCTCAATACTATAATACGCCTTCCCTCCCAGTTTATATCATCTCCATATACAGATGCTTATTCTCACGCCAGAGGGATTGCGCGGGGGTAACTCCCCGCGCCCTAACGGTGTTTGTTTTGCAGATCCGTTCGTCGTTCGTCCAGGAATCCAACGCCGCGTTCCCGACTGATCAGGTACCCCGGTACCGCTCATTTTTTGCTGCATCAGTTTGGTTCCATTGCCGAGAACGAGAGCATCGCGAACGACGGACGGATGATGATGACAATGGATTTAAACAAACAAAAGAGCACGAAATCGAAAAAAGGGAATTAACAGAAGACCACCATCGATGTTATATCACCGTCGTCGTCTTTGCCGGAGGTCTGTACTTCCGTACCATCAACCCCAAGTCAACGGATCTCCATCCTCCCGTCGGCGTTAGTACCGAGTCAACCCTATATCTCGCTGGGGCAAGTTCAACGTTCTGCTAATTTAGACAAAATGTTGGAGAAGATTGGATTGCCGTCAAAGCCATCATTGAGGGGAAATAACTGGGTGGTTGACGCCTCACACTGCCTAGGCTGTTCTTCTCAATTCACTTTCATCAACCGGAAGACCAGGTCAGGTCCCCCTTCCGCCTTCTCTTTCCCTCTCTATCTACACTCACTTTCTCTCTCTAGAATATCCCAAACTCTTGAGGGCTCTGAGAGAAGGTCGGAGAGGTGAAATTGAAGTTAATTTTACCGATTCAAAACAATTAGAAGCGAAGAAGAGGAGTTATCAGGATGCAGACAACCAACGGCGGCGGCGATTTGGCTCAACAACAACAACAGCAACCACACCGTGGATGGCAGCGACGCCGTCGTCAAGCCCCTTGATTTCTTCGTCGATTCCAAAGATCCCTTGTACAACTCACAGCTAATTTCCCTCCTCTTCTCAACCCAACAACTTCTTTCAAACGATTTTTGTGTGTACATACTAATTCTGTTACTACGTCAACATGAATCCTCCCCATGGCCGAGATATAGATGAGCCTGTTGTACCCGGTTTTGAAGTTCCAACATCGCCAGATGCAAGTTACAACAACGTCTATATAGCAAACGAGGATGAAGTACGAGATCCACCTTTAGTTCCTCAACAGTTGCAACAGAGCATACATAGCTATCCCTCTGGTGGCAACAGTTGCGGGTCCCTCCCTGAGCCACAGAATGTGGTTCTGAATCACCTTTATATTGAAAGCAAAGAAGCTCCAAGATCGGTGGTAGGGATTGGATTCACTCATCGCTTTCGGTCCAAGTATGCCGCTGTTGTACTTTATAAACCAGTTCCAAGAAAGGGAAGTTGCAGCACATGACTTGCGAAAGGAACAACAACGTCGGGCATGGAGATTATATGCAACCTCGTTCTCGGGGAGACCATGAGAAGGCATTAGCATGCGAGCCACTTCAATGTGTGGCCGAAATTAAAAACTCCTGGAATCACATCATAATCAGGTGCACTCCCTCCAATTTATTAACAAAATTGGCAATTCTTTGGAAAAACATTGTTATTTGTAGCATAATAACATGCCCAATCATTGAAAATTTTCCAGTATGTATATTATTTTTGTTTCTCAACAGAGTTGCGATCCCTATGGTAAACATAGTGCGAGCAGACTATTGCATGATTAGTTATAATTTGACACTTATATAATTGCTTTCCTTAAAGCTCGAATAAACGTAAGGATCTTGCTTATAAACTCCTATGCTGATATGCTAAATATTTATAAGTTTATACGTATATATATGATGTACCTCATTTGTTGCATCTGAATAAATAAGGCATTAGAGTGCTCCAAGCCAGTAATTAAATCGTGCTTGATTCTATTGCTTTATTGTATATGACTTTTGCTTGTAGACATTAACGGGTAGTATTACAATTATCTGCAAAAGCTGCTACATTAATGTCTTCTCTATTTGACTCAGGCAACTCTAAATAGAGTCCTTCGATTGCCTCTCTTCCCTAGCAGATAGCAAAGTGCAGCAAATATGTTTAAACTTTGCTACTACCAGCGAAAAACGAGCCCAAAATTTCAAGAGCTAGTGGGAGACCTTCAGCATAAGCCACTACTTTCTGTGATAGCTCGGGATAGCCTTCTTCAGGATGCTCTGTTTTAAAGGCATTCCAACTAAAGAGTTTTAGAGACTCAACGTCATTCAACTTTGCTGGTCATTCCACAGAACAACACACAGGACAACAATATGACAAAAAACTAAATCAAAACACACAAGCGGATGATCTGTTCCCGCAAGTGATTGAAGCCTATCTGAAATCAAACTGCCACTCTGTTGATTCTCAAGCCGCGCAAAGGGTTCTTGGGATCTATCCATTTCAACGCTCAAGACTTCAGTAGACATGCGCAGAGTTTTCTGGGTGGCCTTCGGAGAAAACAGTTCGTCAAGTTTAGAAGTTTGTCTTCCACTGGATCAGTGACTGAGCATTTGGGCAAGTACTATAGCTAGCCAAGCAGCTCGTCAAAGCAATTGAGCAACACGGCAAAGCCAGTTCTGAGTCAGATCTCTGATGATACCGTAGACATTCATGCAGATAACAATGACTCGGTTCCGTCCGTCCCAGATTTAGCCCCTCATCTTGTCAGCGGCCAGAACTCGGGGGGCCGATCTTGACTTGAGACAAGGAAGAATTGCAGGATATAGACGAACTAGCAAGACAAAAAACAGCTACCAAAGACAACAACGTCTACGACCTATGTACGAGTCATCTTCCCTCGTCATAGAGAGATGAAAAAGAAGAAAGCCCAACGCCTCTAACGGCTAACGCGGCAAAACCATCTACGACCTATGTACGAGTCATCCTTCCTCGTCATAGAGAGATGAAAAAGAAGTGAGCCCTATGTCACGATGAGGAAATCCCTCTATCTAACGACTAAAGCGGCAAAACCGTCTGCAACTTATGTGCGAGTCATCTTCCTCAGCATAGCTTTCCAAGAGTTTATACCGGCATTCAAGCAAATCAAATCAAATAAGCTAAGAAGTTTATACTAAAGCAATAAATGAAGACAAGGAAGTCCTCCATGCCAGGAACCGGGATGGTGACTTGTTGGGTTGAGCTTCCTCCTCGACATTAGTCTCCTCGGCTTGCGCCACTGAAATAGCCCGGATCCGAGAAAGGCCTCGCGGCCCCGGCATCTGGCATCTTTCGCGTTGGAGGTGTCTCGCCGTTTGTTTTCGCATTTGTAGAGTCGCCACGCCGTTTTTATTAAGCCCAAAACATTGAAAAGGGCATCGCTTAAAGATAATTTTAAACCGTTTTTGTGTGATGAGATTTTGAGTTCGGAGGTCGATGACTCCCGGAAGAGAATATTAGAATATTAGAGCTCACCCGAGTAGCCTCGTAAAACGAGTCTTTCGGATACCCCTAATATCCTTTAAATGTCATGTGTGTGTGTGTGTGTGCTTTTAAAAATGCATGTCAGATCGGATGTCTACATTGTATGCTATGTATGGAAATGTATTGAAATAGTATAGGAAGGAAGCCTTACCAATGTTGGTTCGTGTCTGTCTTCCGCCGGGAATGGTGTTTGAGGTCGGAGTAGCGTTCCGGTATGGATCGGGATTGCTTCGGGAGGGACCGGTTGTCCGCGACAGAGTTTCGGCGTGAGTTGAGGTGGTAGGCCGCGTTCGGGCGCAGGTTCGGCGTGCGTGGGGATCGTCGGGATCACTCGGGCAGGTTCGGCGTGCGTTGTGGTGGCGGGAGTCACTCGGGCGTAGTTTCGGCGTGGTTTGGGATCGTCGGTTTGACTCGGAAAGAGCCGGACACCGTGGAAAGACCAGCAAGGCCTCGGAGTACCACGAGGGGCCTCGCAGTACCTCGAGAGTGCCTCGGGGCGGCGCGGGAGCGTCTCGGGAGCGCTCGGGAGGCTTCGGAGCACCACAAGGGAGCTCGGGAAGGCCTCTAAGGATCCGAAAGGGGCCTGGAGTGCCTCGAGAGGACTTAGAGGGGAGCCGTAAGGCTAAGGGAGGAAGAGAGAAGAGGGAGGTGTGTGAAAATGAGGAGGGGGAGCCCTCTATTTATAGTAAAAATTTCGAGCAAAGAGGTCCGTACGGACCTCCTTGGTTATCCGTAATTTTGGATTTCCTCGATTTGAGGGAATCCGCAATGATGGAGAATATTCTCGGAATGATGGTGTTCCCCGAGCAATAAGGTCCGTACGGACCATCTTGCATGCAAAGAGGTCCGTACGGACCAACTCGCAGGAAGTAATCATTTTCCCCGGGATTTGAGGGAATATTGTGGACTTTAAGGGGATTTAGTAATCATTGAAACAAAGAGGTCCGTACGGACCTTAATTGCTTTTCTCGATTTCCTGAAATTCCCAAAAGGTCCTTTTGTCCCTTTATCCTGCAGAAAGGCTCCTCCCTTGGTTTGGTTGGGGGTTTGAGAGGGTTTTGAGAGGTTTTTGAGTGAGAGAGGTCTCTGAGACTGCGTGGATGAGTCTGCGGTGTTTCCCGTGTGTTTGAAAGGGGGTGATCCAGATTGGGGTACTTACAGAAGCCCCTCGACGACGTCACTTATGAAAGAAGTGGGGTCGCCGATAAGATAAGGGTCCTAATCTGGATCGCGTGCTGGGAGAGGAAGTGACCGTGAGGGCCAATGTGAGGACATGGCGGTGTCCTTTTGTGTGACCGTTTAGGTCAATAGCCGGACCCCGCGATAGGATTCCTACGTATCCCCGGCGGGAATCAAGCCCGGTCGTAGTTCGGGTGTGGGGTGAGTGTTTTGTGAATGCGGGCGTGGTGGTGCCCTGAAGTGTTGTGTGACCGCCGAGGTCGCGGGTAAGGACGCGCGGTGTCCCGGTGACCGCAGGTCACGACGGGAAGGACGCGCGGTGTCCTAGTGACCGTATAGGTCGATGGCCGGACCCCGTGATAGGATTCCTACGTATCCCCGGCGGGAATCAAGCCTCGGTCGTAGTTCGAGGTCGTGAATTTGTGAGTGCGGCGTGGTGGTGCCCTCGAAGTGTTGTGTGACCGCCGAGGTCGGTGATAAGGACGTGGTGGTGTCCTAAGATGTGGTGACCGCCGAGGTCAATTGTGAGGACGTGGTGGTGTCCTGGGATGGAAATTTTACGATTTTCCGAATCGGGTGGTTTAAGGCCTTCCGGGCCGGGATAATCATTTGGGAGGTTTATACGGTCTTCCGGACCGAGTGGTTTAAAGCCTTCCGGCCGGAGGTAGAGCGAGGACTCGAATCGTCTTCCGATTGCGGCTGGTGCCACGCCGGAGGACTTTGAATCGTCATCGGCGGCGGTTGGTGCCACGCTGGAGGACTTTGAATCGTCATCTGGCGGCGGTTGGTGCCACGCTGGAGGACTTTGAATCGTCTTCTGGCGGCGGTTGGTGCCACGCTGGAGGACTTTGAATCGTCATCTGGCGGCGGTTGATGTGATGCGCGAGGACTTTGAATCGTCTTCTAGCCGCAGTTTGATGTAATGCGCGAGGACTTTGAATCGTCTTCTAGCCGCAGGTTGATGTAATGCGCGAGGACTTTGAATCGTCTTCTAGCCGCAGTTTGATGTAATGCGCGAGGACTTTGAATCGTCTTCTAGCCGCAGTTTGATGTAATGCGCGAGGACTTTGAATCGTCTTCTAGCCGCAGTTGTGGATGTAATGCGCGAGGACTTTGAATCGTCTTCTAGCCGCAGTTGTGGATGTAATGCGCGAGGACTTTGAATCGTCTTCTAGCCGCAGTTTGATGTAATGCGCGAGGACTTTGAATCGTCTTCTAGCCGTTGCCAGGATGTAATGCGCGAGGACTTTGAATCGTCTTCTAGCCGCAGTTTGATGTAATGCGCGAGGACTTTGAATCGTCTTCTAGCCGCATTTGTGGAGGCGTGGCTGCCTTGTGCTTCGAGAGGCGTAGATGCCTTTGTGTTTTTGCATGTTGATGTAGAAGGTTGGACTTACGATGACTGCCGGTGTTTGAGCTGCCGTTGAAGTGGGCAAGGATGACGGTCGGTGATTGCTTCACCATTTGGCATTTTGGAGGCGCCTCGTGCCTTGGGACTTGTACTCGGAGGTGTTGGCTCCTTCTTGTGCCTGTTTTGCCGTTGAGCGGGCAAGGATGATGGTCGGTGCTGGGGATATGCAGTCTTGCATGACTTCTCTTTGACTTGTTGGGGAGGAGCTCGGGCTTACTTTGATGGCCGGTGCTTGCGCTGCCGTTGAAGTGGGCGAGGACCAGTCTCACGTTGATGGCCGGGGATTGAATTGCCGTTGAAGTGGGAAGATGACCGGTCTTAGGGCCGGTGGTTGAATTGCCGTTGAGCGTTTGGAGGCGTCTTGTGCCTTGATATTCGTGCCGGGAGGTGTCAGTCTCCTTCTTGAATTGCCGTCGGGCGTTTTGGATTGCCGTTGGAGTGGGCGGTGGTTGGATTGCCGTTGGAGTGGGCGAGGACCGGTCTTACGCTGATGGCCGGGGGTTGAATTGCCGTTGAAGTGGGCGAGGTCCGGTCTTACGCTGACGGCCGGTGGTTGAATTGAAGGGTTAGGGACCATTCTGCACTCGATTTGGCTGGAAAAGGCCTTAGGACAGCCAGGGGCAAAGATTATAAGGGCAGTAAAGTAATTTGGCCACCCCTTGCAAAGAGGTCCGTACGGACCAACCTGGTTGCAAAGAGGTCCGTACGGACCACCTTGGTTTTTTACAGTTCCCAGGTTTTGACCAGGTTTAAATGCCGAGCCCTTCCCCATTCCTTCTTCTTCCGTGCGTGAACCAGAGAGAGAGAAAGAGAGAAAATCCTCCATTGTTAACCAAAATCAAAAAATTTTTGCTTGAATTGCTTGCCATGGCTGAAGGATCTCGAAGGAGTCGTCGTCAACGCAGTCAAGAGGTGGTCGAGCAACGGATGGAGCTTCAAAGAAATTGGATCTCGTTCGTTCCATCTTCGAAGAACCCGGATGTTTTGTATCCGAATCCGGAGGTGCACAATCGTCGATCTATGAACGTCGGGGAGGTAAGAAATCCGTTCCGTTTTGATTCCCTGCTCGAATTTTTGAATGCTAGAACTAGGTTTTAGTTTTTCGCATTTTTTTGAATTTTTTGTTATTTATTTTATGCCTTTTTTGTGAAATTCTTGATGAATTGTTGAAAATGGACATGTAAAAATTGTGGGTATGTGTATTTTGTGCAGAAATGTGTTGATTAGCTTTTATTTGTGAAAATAAAGTGCTTCTCTAATGAAATGCATGCTTTGGTGTTTTGTACCGTATGCTATTTATGTATGTACATTGTGAGAAAAATTATCGTGTAGTGATAATTTTTGTGAAAAAAATGTGACACGTGCCGTGTTTTGTGACGGGTTATATGTGAAAGTGTGTGCCGTGTAGGGACGGATTTTTTTTTTTTTGTTATGCATATGTGTCGTGCCGTGTTTTTGGGTGACGGACTCTGTGGGGAAAATATGTGCAATATGTGCTGTGTTGGGACGGATTTTCTTTTGAAAATGTGTCGTGTAGGGTTTAATCCCCCCCCCTTTTTTTTTCTTTTGAGAAAATGTGTACAGTGTGTGCCGTGTTTTTGTGACGGACTGCATGGGAAAAATTATATGCATGATATATGTGAAAATTATGTGCATTGTGTGCCGTGTTTTGTGACGGGTTACATGGAAAAATTATATGTATAATGTATGTGAAAATTATGTGCAATATGTGCCGTGTTTTGTGACGGGTTATATGTGCCTTTATATTAAGTACTGTGATTGACGTACCTTTGCTGTGTTTACCTGCAGGATGCGGGGCTTATGGCCGGGAAGGCCAAGAGGATGAAGACTCTGGGATCGCTCGAGGCCGTTGTGGAGCTATGGCGGCAATGATGCCCGATATTTCCGTGGACGGTAGGCCGAGTCCCCTGAGGTCGGTTTATGCTTCGGCCTAGGTGTGTTCGTTGAGAACCCGGGCCGGAGTGTTCGACACGAGGAAGAACAAGAGTGTCTTCCCGGGTTTATCCGAGTATTGGTGGGATACCACCCACACCTTCCACCCGAGCCGGGGCGAGGTGACGGTGACGCCCACCGATTTTGCCGCTATTACCGGCTCTCCTTCAAAGGGGAGCCTGTGCGGTGGAGAGACATGATCTCTGATGATGTGCTGACCGAGCCGCCGGGCTTTGAGCCTCGTCCTCGCAGGGCCCGGGCATGTTGTATAGCGACGTGGAGCCGAGGATCACGCGCCAAGATTGGGCCTACATCCGAGGTACCGGCCAGTGACAGCCGGGAGCAGCTTGGCGCGCTCCTTCTTGTGGTATGCACCGTCCGAGACTTTGTTCTCGAACCACGCGACCGCAGCCTCCCTTTGCTGGCTGAGAGCTTGACCGATCTGGATAGGGTCTCGCGACATTGCTTGGGGCGAGGCAGTGCTTGGCCGAGCTCTACTTCTCCTTGGACCGGTTTAGCCTGGGGTGGCCGCCTGTTGGCCCGTTTTGACTTTGCTTGGAGGTATGAGTTTATTGCCGTTTTTTGATTTAGCAACTTGTCATTTCTCCATTGTCTTTTGCACCGAGCCTTCTCTCGTTTTTGTCACAGTGTGGTTTTATGAGGTTTTCCAAGGCTTCCCGTGGGATAGGGATCCCGGGGCCGTTGCCGCGCACTCGCTATGCCGGGATGGGCTCGTACGGCGAGGAAGAGGAGGACCACTGGGAAGCTCACCATCGCCTACTGGGATGTGCAGGAGCGTCCTGGAGAGAGATAGCCGTGAGGGGTTTGTCTTGTTCCCGTGGACTCTGTGATGAGGGAGATGAGTTTGAGGGGGCTCCCGAGGCGACAAAGCGCGGCGGAAGATGCCGCGGGCTTGACTTGTGATGTCATGTACCCGGGAGCGGGTCTTCTCGGCAAAGATGGCCCCTGTGCTTCCCGTGGCTCCGAGGGACCCTCCCTTCGGGATGCTTGATTCCCTGGACATGGACGTGCTTGACTTCGAGAGGTACCTCGCGGTGTCGGTGCCGAGGAGTTCATTTTATATGGAGAGGAGTACGGGGCCTTCGTGAGGAGGAAGCCGAGGACGCCGCAGTGTACCGGCGCGGGAGAGAGAGGCCGGCCCGCAGCTCCCCTGCAGGTTCCGATGCCGGACCGGATTTCACGTACGTCCGCGGGGACGGATCGAGGAGGAGGGTGTCTCGTACCTGCTCCGAGCAGCTCCCGCCGCATACCGAGCGGATCCCGACAGATCGGTGAGTGTGCCGACTCTTTTCCATCTTGGCATCTTTTCGCATTTTTCTCTTTTTGTTGTCGAGTATAACCGCATTTGATGAGCGTTTCCTTGGCTTCTTGTCGGGCGCAGTCCCGGGAGAGCCTACGATATGCCGACTCGCCGTTACGTGGCGATGCGCTCCTTCGCTAAGAAGATGGCGTCGAAGATGTCCCGCCGGTCTTCGCGTCGTGTGCCAACGTACGAGCCTATGCCTTCGAGGCATTCTCGTGGACGTTCCTCCGCCTAGAGCCGAGCCTGAGCCGCAGCAGGAGGGACCTTTGAGGGGGCGGCATAGCATGGATGCCGGACGCTTCTGAGCCGCAGTGGCCTTCGAGGGAGCAGCCCTTTATCGCTCATGCCTCCGCATGGCGCACAGTGGCGAGGGTTCCTCGTGAGCCTTCTTTCTTTGATCCTTTCGCCGGATTTGATCCTTTTCCGAGTACTTTTCGTGGGAGCCTCCGCGGTGCCTCGGTATTCCGACGACGAGGATGTGACGGCGAGTTCGCCGGGATGCCCGACTTTTCTTTGGAGGACCTCGCGAGGATGATGATGCCGAGGATTCCGATTAGTATTCATTTGCTTTCCCTCTTTCATATCCCTCCTTTTTTTGTTTAGCAAATGTACATTTATTGGTACCCGTAATAAAACACATGTATTTGCATGGCAAACAAGATTTTATTTTAAGATGTAATGTCATTTTTGTGATTCCCTGAATTGTCCTAGAAATTGTTGCTATTATTATTTTTTATTTTTGTACATGCCACGTGAGCCGAGAGTGTGTTTGTGGGTAGTGTTTGTTTGCCGGGAATGGCTTTGGCCGTTGTTTGGGCGCTTTGGAGCAAGGTTTTGCCGAGGACAAAGGGTTTTGTACCGTTTGTCGGGAAATGGGTTCTGCTTTGCAAGGAGGTCCGTACGGACATACTTAGCATGCAAAGAGGTCCGTACGGACCAACCTTGCTTTTGGGAAGGACATAAATGCTTTCCAAAGGTCTCGGTTCTTCCTCATTTCCCCATTTGCACCATTTTCGAGCTTTCTTCCCCATTTTCTCTAGGAACCTCCATTTTTGCCATGGATTCTTCGTACGTCCCTAGAATTTTGCCGAGGCTTTCGCAGAGAGGCAAGCACACTTCCTTGAGCAGCTTGAAAACGTGGATGCGGCGCCGTATGAGGCATCGTAGACGGGCTTTCGAGGTAAGGTTTCGTCTTTGCTCGGCTTGGTCTTTTAAGGAGTTGGTTCCCGATTGGGATTTGTTGCGGGCCGCCGCGAAGTTCGGGATGTTAGGAGGCACGTGTACCGCTTCTCCTACAATGAAATGGTGCCCACTTTTGAGGATTTTCGGGCTTTGATTGGAGGACCGGAGGTGGAGGCCATCTCGCTTCCTTTCGATTGGTGGTGCCGTCGCGAGCGTGAAGCTTGCAGACTTTCTTCGTACTTCGTTGGAAGAAGTGCAGGCATGATCCTTGATTCGGGTCATATCGACATTTCCGAGCCGCCTGAGCGGTTCATGGTTGATGATGAGAGTGACGTCTCTTGGGATGTATTTGCCTTGTGCGTGATAGCGACGCTTTTCCGGTCCGTCTCGCATTTGTGATGGCGCTTGCTAGATGTGGTAGGGCACCGCAGAGCCGGAGAGGATATTGTCCCGTTGGTGCCGGGGAGACTCTTCATGGTATCGACCGTCCGGCGACCGGGGATCGTTTTATGAGAGGGGGAAGCCCCGCTTGCTCACCTTGTGGCCGCGAGAGAGACTTGCCATGCCCGAGGCTCCGACGTCGTTTAGCCCGTGGTCATTTGCTCGCCGACCTCTTGTGTTGGATATGGATCAGTCCGCCCGGGAGAGATGGATGGCACAGCCTTGGTACGCATCGATCCGCCGGTGGGTTCCGCACCGGAGGATCGAGACCAGGAGGATCTTGCAGAAGGGTCCTACGTTGTCGAGTTCCAGTTTGTCTTGGTCCTCCTTCTATATTCCGTCGCTTGTTTCCTGGCAGCTTGGGATGAAGCAGAGCCTTTGTTGGGCCGGGATGACCTTGCTACCGCGGAGGTAGTTCCTCTTTGTATGGCACCTTCAGTGCCTTCTTGTATTGTCCGAGGGTATGGAAGTATTCCGCTTTCCCTCCCGTGGTACTCCTTAGACGTCTGGGAGCGTTGTATTGACGACTCAAGCATCCGGCCCGGTATGAGCAAACAGGTCAAGGGCCCCAAGTGGTCTCTGGAGAGCAAAGGCGTGTAGCGATTCTGGGACCCGGTTGCCGTAGTAGCTATTGCCTTAGGAGTGCCGAAGCCTGGTCTCGACCCTTCGATGTGACGGAGACACTTTGTTTGACTACGAGACTAGAGTTGACCGACCGACAGGAGAGGTCCTCTTTGCTGCACTCGCAGGGAGGAGATCCGAGCCGAAGCACGGCGAATGAAGCCCCGAGAGCTACCGGATTGTTTGACTCTACTGGGAGGACCCCGCATCTCTGACCGAGAGACGCAGAGTTGGTTCACGTGGAAGCGAAAGAAGACTCGCCTGGGGACGAGGGAAGAAAGGAAAGAATGGCGAGGGGACAAGCGCAGATGGCGCGGAATGACCTCCTAGGTATCCATTCATTGCATTGCAAACACATTATTAGTTAAATGTATTAAGCTGTCTTTTAGCATGTTGTGAACTTGAGAGTAGACCGTGCTTGAACTCATCAAGAAATGTTGTAACCGTTAGTGATTTGTGATTTACTTTTAAAGCTTTGTCGAGACGCAAGATCTCTTGTTTGCCTTTGCTTCTGTTGTGCACTTTGTCGGCGTCCATCTGACTTTTCGTTTCATTCGCGGACCGAAGCGGCCTCTGGGCCCCGACGGCAATCCCCTTTGCTGAGGCTTCGTGCTTGGCTGAGAGGTTGAATGCTCCCTTGACAAGTCGTTCTGACGGTCTTTTTCGTAGCTTCCTTGCCGCTTGTTGGCGTCGGGCTCTTGACCTCAATTTCGCAGCTTCTGCTTGAGCTTCTTTTGTTTTTTTTTTGTGAGCCCTTGCTCGAGCTCTTTTTTTTTGTGAGCCCTTGCTCGAGCTCTCTTTTTTTTTATTTTTTTTTTGTGAGCCCTTGCTCGAGCTCTCTTTTTTTTTCGAAGCGCGTGAGGGCGAAGACAAGCCCCCGGCTTGGAAACCATGAGCCGGGCCGTTTGATGCCGAGTGACCCTGATGTCCTTTGATGTTGCCGCCGTCGTTTGACTTGGTCAAGGTGACCGCCGGGCGTGTTCTTGAAAAGTGCGTAGCTTGATGGAGGTCTTGATTGACATTCAAACTTTTGACTTTTTGTGTATTTTTAGACCGGACCAATTAAGGTTGCCTACGTCTCCTGACTAGAGGGCTCAGTCCGCGTAGTTCGACACTACATGGAGTGCCAAGAGATGCACAAATGTTCTTCTTCAGCGAAGTATCTCGCGAAGTTTGCTTCCGTTGACCGGATTCATGAAGGGATTGCCGTCTAGGTCCGTTAGCCTTCATGGCGCCTCCGTGAGAAGATCTTTTGAACCACGAAAGTGGCCGATCCACGTGGGTTCCCATTTTCCCAAAGGGGTTGGTTCGAGTGGGAGGCTTTTCTTTGAGTACAAGGTCACCTTCCCCGATGTCTCGGGATTTGACTTTCTTGTCGAAAGCTCTAGCCATCCCGCTTTGATAGGCTCCTGACGTGTTCCATGGCCTTTAGTCGTCGCTCGTCTAGCGTGAGCCAATTCGTCATGTCGGCCGGAGCCATTCGACTTCGTTGATGTCATTTTCCAAAGAAGACTCTGGAGTGAGGGAATTTCTAGCTCGATGGGAAGGACTGCTTCCATCCCGTATGTCGTGGCAAATGGGGTTTCTCCCGTGGTCGTTTCCTGACCGATGTGCGGTAGCCCCAAAGTGCAAGGTGCAGCTTCTGCCAATCTCGTCCCTGGTGGTCATTTTTCTGATGATCCGTTCGAGGGTTTTGTTTGTCGCTTCCACGGCGCCGTTTGTTTGTGGCCGGTAGGGAGAAGATTTGTGACGTGTGATCTTGAATTCACCAAAGCCAGCCGTCGAATTCCCTTCGAAGTGTGAGCCGTTGTCCGATATGACCTCATTTGGGATGCCGTATCGGCATATGATGTTTTCCTTGAGGAAATGCGCGACCTTCTTGGAGGTGAGTACCTTGTAGGACTTGGCTTCGACCCATTTCGTGAAGTAGTCGATGGCTACTAAGATGAACTCGCGACCGTTGTCGCCGGCGGAGCGATTTTCCCGATGACGTCAATTCCCCAAGTGGCAAAGGGCCAAGGTGTAGTCATGCAAGAGAGATCGTGGGGCGGTAGATGATTGAGGTTGGAGAACCGTTGGCACTTGTCGCAGCCTTTCGGACAAAGTGGATGCACCGCTCCACGGAGATCCAAGAGTAGCCCATCCCGAGAATGATTTGCATCGTGGCTCGGGCGTTCATGTGGGGACCGCAAGCCCCATTGTGGACTTCTGCTCATGAACTGGTCTGCTTCTTCTTGGCGGACGCAGTGTAGGAGTGGCCCATGGTAGCGTTTCTTGTATAACATGTCCCCGAGGATGACGAAGTGAGAGGCAAGGCGTTTTAGGGCCATGATGCTCTTGGTTTTGACCCCTTCTGTGTGGGTCTTCCTTGTTCATGAAGGTGGTTTCCCGCTCTTGAGGTATTGGAAAATCTGGTTTACGCCGGAAATGGCGTCGGACTTGCGTCTCTTTGGCTCTTCAAAGAATCTTGCAAATCGTTGTGATTAAAACCTTCTCGGCCTTGGGCCCGGTTTTTCTCTCGTTTGACAACATGCTTAAAGATGTGCTTAATGTATTGTTCGTTTAATGTGTCCGCTTCTTTATCAAGTGAATCGTTATTAACCTGTTTGTGTGTTAGTTAATTTATCGCTTGTTAAAGATGCAATGAGAGGATACTTAAAGATCGAAGCATTCATTAAGAGCATACGGGAATACATTATTGGCAATGAGTTCGTAATCTTCCGGCGTGAGGCCATCGATGACTCGAGAGACTCAAATTCAAAGCTAATGGACTCAGGATGAGTTTTGACACTAGACTCTAGGACTCGAGGGGTCGACCAAGTTGTTCGATCATGTCCTTTTGGCCGGGCGTAGGTCCTGAGAATGTGGCCCAGCTTATTGAGTGGCAATGAGCTTGATAGGAGATGGGGCTTGAAAGGCTTTATGTCACCGTTCCCGATCATTGCTATCACAGAGTTATCGAAACAAAATCGATTAGATCCGGCATCTCGATTTCTTCTTTGAAGAGCAGTGTGGAGCAAATGGTTCGTCCCAAGCATCGTCTCATGCGGAGTCTCTTGCTTTTGTCTTGGGCATTACTAGCTCGAATGCACTCGTCCCGCTTGTTGAAGGCAGGAGTGTTGACAGAGAGTTTTTCGAGTTCTTCCGCCAAAGAGGGGTTTTCCGAACCAAAATTCATTGTGAATAGTGGTGGTTGTGGATCCCTACAGGGGCGGTGTGTCGAGGAATGCTCTTCTGACAGATTTGGCTTGAGGCCTCCGAATCTTGCTGTTCTCGCCGGAGCTTGTCCATGGTTGTCGGCCGCCTTGTTTGGCGCCGATCGCCTCGTTCCCTTTTCTCGGATCTTCTTCCAAGTTGCCGCCTTCCTTGTGAAGTACTTGGTCATGTCGAAGCCGTAAGGACGAAGATCTGAGATTGCGTGCAAGCCTCTTTTGTTATCTCGTGGAGCGTTCGTGCAGCTCGCTTGTCCTCCGCAATGTGTTCGGGAGTAGGAGAGTATCCTGTGCCGTGCAGTGGTATTCTCGTTCTTTGATATTGATGATCCGTTGAGTGCCCCGATGGCGTTTTCCCAAACCGAGCCCCGGATGTAGTTCATGTGCTTCATCATTTTCATCTGGGAGGGATCTTGTCCCAAATCAAAGGCGTGTCTATGTGGCACACTTGGGCCTTGGGCTTTCGATGGTGAACCCCGCGAGCATCATGCCGTCATCATCGTGTTTGATCTCTAAGACCGGACGCCGTTGGTGTCGGTCCTTTCAGCGACTATGCCGTCGCCGTAGATGATGGTCGATCTCGTTCCTTGGACGAACTTTACGCACCGATGGAGAGTGGATGCCACCCCATTGATCCGATGTAGCCAAGGGCGTCCCAAAATGGCAGGAAGGTGATCGGGATGTCGATGACTTGGAAGTCTGTCGGGACCATTTGTTTTCCAAACCAAAGGTTCAAGGTGGCTATTCCCAAGACCGGGCGGGATGTCGAGTCGTATGCCTTGATTGCCCGAGTCGAGGGTTTTAGATCGCTTGCTTTGATCCCTAGCAAATCCATCATTTTGGCCGGAAGGACGTTCATGGATGATCCTCCATCTACCAACACCCGAGGGAGACGGCGCTCGTCCGCTTGGAACCGTTATGTAGAGAGGCTCGTTGTGGTCGCCCCAAATTTTGGAAGATCGAGCTCGCAAGGTGATGATATTGCCGTAATTGACGTTGCCAATCATCCGAACCGCTTCATCAGTGTCACCGTGATGGGAACCATGGTCCGGGCCAGCTTTCTTCCAACTTGAGCTTGTGCGGGTAAGATGAAGTGAGTAAGGACCAGAGCGAGATGTTAGCCTCGAGTGCGCTGAAGCCGTGTCAAGACAGATCTTCAACCTCGGGGTCCAAGGTTTCAGCCTTCTTTTGGCGTAGGGTCCCTTTTCACCCGTGGCCTGTGTATGGCCGGCCTTTGTCCGTCCGTGGAGGATTCACTGGGATTTGACCGAACGTGTCGAACATTCACCTCGGACTTATGGTTTTGCTTGTCTCTCCCGTTTCGGAGCGGGAGGAGCCCGATTGGCGTAAGGCCGACCGCGCATTTCAATTCGTTCACCGTCATGGCTTTTACCGAAGCATCAATAGTGGCTTTGAGATCTTCCCAAGACAGGGGTTGGATTATCTCGGACCTTCGGGCCTTCTGGCGGTGCGAAGCTCGTCCCACTCGATCATGGAGCAAACATTGCCGTGGCCCCGTGCGTAACTAGGGTCGGGAGATTTGGCTGGAGTAGATGACATAGTAGTCAAACTTTCCCGAGGGTTCTCCAAGGGTTCCGACCGTGGGATCACCAGATTCATACCTCTTTTTCGCTTTTGTCGAGAAGATAGCTTCTTCTTTCGTCGAGGACGGCCCTCGTTCATCGCATCCCGGAATTCCATTTCCAGACAAGCACCGCAATCGCAGACGTCCCACCGTATGTGTTCGTTGTTCTCGGCGGTGGTACCGGACCTCGTGAGGCCGGATGGGCGTGCTTTCCTCCGGAAGGTCTTGTGGTCTTACGTCATAACCGCATGGCTCGTACGAGGGTAACAGTTGACTTCTCGGGAGACAATGAGAGATGTTAGAGGCCGTAGGAGCGCCATGGCTCGGGAAGCCCTGTGTAGTCAGCGGCTAAGGTTCCGAAGTGGTGCATGGCACCTTCGATCCAGGCTTGTTGCTCACCTTGACGTTTCTCAATAGCCATGAGGACCTCGCCAAACTTCTTCCAATGTTGGGAAATTTCTTGGGGGTAAGGTCCCGTTCTCATCCTTTATCCACCGACTCGCCACGGGAATTGACGGACCGTCCCGGTGACAGAGCCGGGAAGGAGGTAGGACCTTGCCGTTTTGACACCGGGAGACGGGTTCCCTGGTACTCTCGACCACTCTCTCGTTAGCCGGAGGGGGGCGACGGGCAAGGTTTAGACACGGGAATGGCCTAACGGGATAAAAGGGGAAAGCTCACGTGGCATGCGGTTTCCGTTTCTTTTATTTTTGATTTTTTTTTGTTGTTTTAATTTACTTAAAACATGTTTTCTCGTAATCCTAGGTAGGTTGGAAAAGATTGCTCTTCTTTTTCGCAACTATGCTAGATCCCGGGTCAGCCGGAGACCATCTCGCGCGCTATAAGCCCCTCGTTTTGCACCCGTATTTCGACATCCCAGCGGATGGACAAACTGTGCGAGGGTCCTATAGTGCAAGCGGTTTCCACCGGCCTAAAAGAAAAATCGAACCTAAGGACCGAGCCTCATGTTCGTTTTGATGCGTTAGCCATGTGAATAGTGAACCGAGCCGGCCACCGAGTCAAGATCGTGTCAAGAGTTCGGCATGACCTTCTCTTTGCTTGCTTGCGCAAGGGATCCGTGACGTTAGGCGTTGGCCGGGTCATATCGTCATGGCCGACGTATCAAAGGCGTGATGACATGGTGTCATGCGAGCATGGATGTATATCCTGGACGGAACATCGTCTGGGTGTAGCTTCGAAATCAAGATCGTGTCAAGATTTTAGCATGACCTTTCATCGCTTGCTTGCGCAAGGGATCTTGAGTTCCGAGCCTTGACTCGTAAAATGGCCGGCATGGTATATGTATCCAGCCGTATGACACCTGACCGGGTAAAACCAACCGAGTCCGGACAGAGTGTGACTCAAGACTCAAACGTGTGGTTGACGCTTCGCTAGGATGGGATGTTTGGAATGATCCCGTGCGCGCCCAAGAGGCCTAGGAAGACCAAACGGATCGCAACCGAGACCACTCCGGTTAAGGGTTGTAGTGTGCAGTGTATCCGAGGCAAAGAAGGCGCATAGTGTGCGGTGTAACCGAGGCAAAGAAGCCACAGTAGAGTGCGGTGTAACCGAGGCAAAGAAGGCGCGTAGTGTGCGGTCTCTAAAATTCTTTTTCCGAGTAAAATAGAAGTTTTTGAAGAATTTTAAATGTATGCACGTATGTATATTGATGCATTTTTTTTTGTATTTTTATTTTTTTGTAAAATAAAAACGAAGCACGTGCACACACACACAATGCTTAAAGGAAGGGGTAAAATGAAAGTTTGACCCTCATCATCGCTTTTAAAAATCTTTTGTTTTGTTTAAAAGTTTTTAAAACAAAATGTCCCTCAATGAGTCGCCAACCGAAATTACCCGGATCCGAGCAGCCTCGCGGCCCCGCATCTCGGCATCTTTCGCGTTGGAGGTGTCTCGCCGTTTGTTTTCGCATTTGTAGAGTCGCCACGCCGTTTTTATTAAGCCCAAAACATTGAAAAGGGCATCGCTTAAAGATAATTTTAAACCGTTTTTTGTGTGATGAGATTTTGAGTTCTGAGGTCGATGACTCCCGGAAGAGAATATTAGAATATTAGAGCTCACCCGAGTAGCCTCGTAAAACGAGTCTTTCTGATACCCCTAATATCCTTTAAATGTCATGTGTGTGTGTGTGTGCTTTTAAAAATGCATGTCAGACGGATGTCTACATTGTATGCTATGTATGGAAATGTATTGAAATAGTATAGGAAGGAAGCCTTACCAATGTTGGTTCGTGTCCGTCTTCCGCCGGGGAATGGTGTTTCGAGGTCGGAGTAGCGTTCCGATGGATCGGGATTGCTTCGGAGGGACCGGTTGTCCGCGGACGAGTTTCGGCGTGAGTTGAGGTTGTAGGCCGCTCGAGCGCAGGTTCGGCGTGCGTGGGGATCGCCGGGATCACTCGGGCGCAGGTTCGGCGTGCGTTGTGGTGGCAGGAGTCACTCGGGCAGAGTTTCGGCGTGGTTTGGGATCGTCGGCTTGACTCGGAAAGAGCCGGACACCGTGGAAAGACCAGTGCAAGGCCTCTGAGTACCACGAGGGGCCTCAGAGTACCTCGAGAGTGCCTCTGGGCAGCGCGGGAGCGTCTCTGAGCGCTGGAGGCTTCTGAGCACCACAAGGGAGCTCTAAGGCCTCTAAGGATCCGAAGGGGCCGGGAGTGCCTCAAGAGGACTTAGAGGGGAGCCGAAGGCTAAGGGAGGAAGAGAGAAGAGGGAGGTGTGTGAAAATGAGGAGGGGGAGCCCTCTATTTATAGTAAAAATTTCGGAGCAAAGAGGTCCGTACGGACCTTCTTGGTTATCCGTAATTTTGGATTTCCTCGATTTGAGGGAATCGCAATGATGGAGAATATTCTCGAATGATGGTGTTCCCCGAGCAATAAGGTCCGTACGGACCATCTTGCATGCAAAGAGGTCCGTACGGACCAACTCGCAGGAAGTAATCATTTCTTCCGGATTTGAGGGAATATTGTGGACTTTAAGGGGATTTAGTAATCATTGAAACAAAGAGGTCCGTACGGACCTTAATTGCTTTTCTGATTTCCTGAAAATTCCCAAAAGGTCCTTTTGTCCCTTTTTATCCCAGGAAGGCTCCTCCCTTGGTTTGGTTGGGGGTTTGAGAGGGTTTTGAGTGCCGGAGGTCTCCGAGACTGCGTTGATGAGTCTGCGGAGTTTCCCGTGTGCTTGAAAGGGGGTGATCCAGATTGGGGTACTTACAACAGAGTAGGCAGAAGAGCTACGCCGACAACCGAAGACGAGATTTATCTTTTCAAATTGGCGACTTGGTTTTCTTGAAGATTTCTCCGAGGACCGGGATCAAAAGGTTTGGGAATAAAGGGAAACTCGCTCCAAGGTTCGTGGAACCGTTTGAGATCATAGAGAAGATTGGGGAACTAGCTTACAGGTTCGCGCTACCTCCATCTTTCTCTTCACTTCACGATGTCTTCCATGTGTCTATGCTAAGAAAGTATTGCCACGATCCTTCTCATATCTTGAGTTCACCTCCCGAAGAGATTCAAGCCGACATGTCTTATGTAGAATAGCCTTTGAGAATTTTATAATTTCAAGTGAAAGAATTGAGAACTAAGAGTATTCCGGTAGTGAAGGTGCTTTGGAGAAATCATACCATTGAAGAGGCTACGTGGGAATTAGAGTCGGAGATGAGGGAGAAGTATCCTTCTTTATTTGAGAGTACAAGTAAGTTTATTTAAAATTCGGGGCGAATTTTCTTTAAGGGGGAGTGAGTGTGACGATCCCGATATTAGGCACTATTTAATTACTCGTGGAGCACGTGGGGTTCGGGTGGAAATATTTCATTTTGTGCATTTTATGATTTTATTTGACTTTATGTGACTATTCATATGTTTGTTTGGATTTAGTAAGTTAGATTGGGCATTAACTAACATATGTGAAATTGGGATGAAAATGAATTAAAAAGAATGTTTTAGGGTAGGGGGAGTGAGTGTGACGATCCCGATATTAGGCACTATTTAATTACTCGTGGAGCACGTGGGGTTCGGGTGGAAATATTTCATTTTGTGCATTTTATGATTTTATTTGACTTTATGTGACTATTCATATGTTTGTTTGGATTTAGTAAGTTAGATTGGGCATTAACTAACTTATGTGAAATTGGGATGAAAATGAATTAAAAAGAATGTTTTAGGGTCTAAAGGGAATAATAATGAAAGCTTCTTATGAATTAATAATAAAGAGAATTTTATTAAAATGTTTAGTTGTGTTAAAGTGCTTAGTGGTAAATGGGGATAGTTAGAGTTTAGTTAAAATTGTTAAGTCAAGGAGGAGCCTTAGTGTAATTATTTAAAACTTATCCATGGAATATGGAATGACAAATAATGAAAGCCTTGTCATTCTTTCCATTGCTCAGGAATAGTCATCACCTCCTTTGAAATCAATTTCCATGGAGAAAACCCTCAAACCCTAACTTCCTCTTACAAATAATTCTCTAGCCTTCAATACCATTCTGTTTTCAAAACAAATTGCGGATTCGGGTTCTTGGTGGAGAGGGGATCATTTTGAGCTACTCAAATAAATATTTCATTTTTCATCATTCAAGTAAGTTATTATGTCTTCTTTCAAATAATTGTTCATATGATGATATTATTTGATAATTGGTTCAAGGAAATGATTTTGTGTTGTTAAAACCATGAGATTTGATTTTAAAAAGTGTTCGTGTAAAGGTTGGAACTGATTTTGGATGGAAATGAGGGGTTTGGATTGAATGAGTAATGGTGAAGGGTTTAAGTGGTGTTATTGTTTTTATAAAAGTGATTGCATGGATAATTGAGTGTAAATTGGTTCTAAATTGATGGGGATAATGTTAGAATGGTTTGGGATATGAGTTAGAAATGTTTGGTACTGATTTTGGTACCTTATAGACCTGTTTTGGACTCCTGGAAAACAGAGTAAGTGATTACAAATTGGTTGTTTGGGTTGGGTTACTGCTGGTGTTCTGCATTCTGGTACCTGATTTCAGCCGTGGCACGAGTTGTGCCCTTTGGCCATTCGTGATCACGAGTCGTGGATCATGGTCCAAGTCATTCTGAGTAGATGGAGGGAAAAAGGCACGAGTCGTGCCATAGGGCACGAGTCGTGCCCTGCACTGAAAATTCTGTAGCAACTTTAAAGACTTGGAAACCTACTCAAACAAGAACCAACTTGAACGCTCTTTAACTTAGATTAAAGTAGAAACTTTTAGCTACCCAATGATACCTTAGTTGATCAAAACGGAATAGGGGAAGTACTTGAGATATCGTCATGAACTTGCTTCGTCACATTGATATATTCCTTAGCCAAAGTAATTCCAACTTGGTAAATGGAACTTGGACCTTTATAGAGGTCATATATAATTGCATAGTGGCTATGTAGGAATATTTTATGATACTTTCCTATTTCATTTGAGTTCATATGCATTGGCATTATTGTACATAGTGCATGAAATAAATGTTGCACTCTAGTATGGATTGAACATGAGTATTGGTTTACCATGTTGATATATTTTCATCCCTTTGGTGGATTTTCTTTCAAGTAACTTATATGTGCTTGAATTGTTGTTAATCAGCTGATGTTTAGGGGTATAACGGAATACGATCAATTATGGAAAGTGTGACCTAATGTGATCGGATTACTTTATACCTGTGACTGTCCCCTTCTGTGGCCACAGATTGGGGTTATAGCATCTGTATTGAGCCAAAAGCCTTACAGAGTTGCTACTATCTCATATGGTTCCCTGAAAAACGGGTCTTATGAGATGTGAATATGCTTAAGCAGTTCACAAGAGAGGAGTTATTATAATAGCTCTCTCCGTTATTTGTTATTGGTTGTGATGTAAAGGTATCCTCCAATATGATACGACTTATTGGTCAGACGGGAAAAGGTAAAAAAAGGTAACGGAATGTGTTTACGGCTTTTCCAACGTGATTATATGCACCTTATATGTGTTGCATTTACTTGGCATATTGATGCATGCATAATAACTTATTGAGATTTATTCTCACCCTTCTCCCTTTATTGTTTTAGATCGAACTAAGACAGGCGGACCAGGCCAGTGAGTTCGGGGCGGAGTTTGTGCTAGTATTTTGGTTGTCGGGTATGTTGGGAGTTAGATGGTTTGTATTTTGGTTGATACTCCTTGTTTGGAGTTGTTAATGAAACAAGTTATGTAAATTTGTAAGATATGACTTAAACTTTTGTAAATATGGAAACCAAGTAAGTAGTTGTTTTAAAATAGTGGTAGATGGAACTTTTGTAAAGGTTTGTAAATAAGTGGTTTGAAGTTGTTAAATATTTAACCCCTTTTCCTCCAAGTGGAGATGTCCCCAAGTTAGAGTTTGAATGTTAAGTTTAGAGTTAGTTCTTTTCAAGTCAAGTATAAACGTTTTGAAAAAGTTCAGGTGGTAATTTTGTAGTTTGGGCTCTAAGGCTCGGGACACGTGTTAGGTTCCGGGTCGGGTGCCCACATTATGTATCTGTTTTTCGTGAGAATAAATTGGTTGCGGAATTCAGTAAGTGTGAGTGTGACTCAAGAAAATTATAATGTTGGGCCTTATAGTTTCAAGCTTTGGGCATTGTTATTAATTTCTCGAGTATTGAGATCCTGGTCAAATGGAATAACCTTTGACAATGTTAGAATCTCGTAGTTTTCTGGGTTGACAAATTGTTACCAGATAATAATTGATGGACTTTCGAGGGTGATTTACTCGGAAGGAGATATTATTGATATGGAATGCCAAGGGATGAAACCAGTTTTGCAGAGTTGAAGAATAGAGTGGATACAGTTCAATCCTTACTTTACTTGAAGGATGTGAGAACTTTGTGTTTCTTTTGTGTTACCTAATTGGAACATTATCTATAGGAAGTTAAAATTTAGAATTTTATCAACCAGAAGAGTTGCAGTACCTGGTTACTTAAAAGGAATTGAACATCAGGTTGAGAAATGGCTAGAAGTGTTATAAAACTTTGATTGCGGTATTTAATATTATCTGGGAAAGATAGGGTGGTTGCAGATGCGATTAGCTGAAAGGCTTCAGTGTCAACATTTTAATCTTGGGAATTGGAATCTGAGACGAAGCAGAAGTATCTTGAGTTGTTGATCATCCGGGTAAGTGAAGTCCAAATTCGGGACGAATTTTATTTAAGGGGGAGTGAGTGTCACGACCCTAAATCTAGGCTCAATGTTGGTCACACGTGAAGCACGTGGGGTTGGGTATGCCTTGCATATCATCCTTTGTTTGTGGGCATTTGATTTGCTTACGTGTTCATTTTGGCATGTTTTATGAACTATGTGATTTTTAGATGTTATTAACTTGATTGAAGCTTATAATGTCTAAATGATGGAAATGGGGAGTTTGTGTAGTATATTGATAACACTTGATTTTTGAAGTGAAAGTGTTATGAAAGTGTGGAGGAGCTTAGGTGAAATTATAAGTTAAAGGTAGTGATTTGTTTATTTTCAAACCTCGAGGAGCTAGAGAGTATATGGGTTATATAAATATCTTTTTAAGCTTCTTCAAGAAGCATTATCCCCTCCTCAGTTCTCCCTTATCCTCTCTACGTTCTTGAAGCTTCCCAAACCCTTGTTTAACATCCAAAAATCCCAGAAATTCAGCCTTGTTGTTGTTGTTGATTCCAACTTGGAAATATTGCAAAGGAAGGTGGATCAAGCTAGTTTATCCGATTATCCCTCTCTTTTACTTGAATAACTTGGGGTAAGTTGTTATGATTCTTTTCCAATTACTGTTCATGGCTTGTTTAATGATGTTATTACTGAGCTATGAAGGTTTGATGTGAAGTTGAAACTCAGTTGTTGTGTTTAAATTGGAAACAACTAAGTAGGGGTTGAAGAACCATGCTAATGGGTGATGTAATGAATTGAATCATGTGTATTAATGTGATATGGCATGAACGAAGGGTAAGTAAAGGGGTTAACCAGATGTATAGTGAGGTTCAAAGTCAGTTTAGAGCACCTTATAGTAGCTGGAAATGAAGGAACTTCAGCTGGGGTTTGAACTGGGAAACACACTAGATTGGTGTTGATTCACATGGCCTAAGGTGGTGTTACAGATTGATACTTGTTGTATCCTTGTTATATATGTATAATAAGGCTTGAAGGGAGTTTGTAGTGGTCCAAAGTAGGGGTTTAAACTGCTAAAAGAGTTCCTTGCAGTAGCTGATGTGCAACCTGGGAACTGAAGTTGTTGTTGTGCTGTTGTTCTTGCTGTAGTTGCTGCAAATCCGTGGCTCCTGGTGAAGGGCACGAATCGTGCCTATGAGCACGAGTCGTGACCAAGGGTTTAGAGTCGTGAGTCACTAGTCGTGGCCTTGGAATCAGTCGTACAGGGGAGATGCACGACTCGTGCTGCCATGCACGACTTGTGCTCAAAACTGACATGAGTGAGCACCTTTGCAAGCGTTTTAACCTAGTTTAAGGAGTATAGATTTGATCACTCTTTAACTATACTTGTAGTACAAGTTTAGTACTATAATATAGAACTTGGAATGGGCCAAAATGATATTGGCAAGAGCTTTAAATAGTGGCATGAAGTTGCTTGAAAAGCAGTTTTGGCACTTGCACTATGTAAATCTGCAGCATGGATGCTTTTTCTAGGCCGTGAAAACCTAGGCTAAACAACTCGGAATGGAACACTTTTTAATCCTGTATCTAGTACAACTTTAGTACTATATCATGGAGTTTGAATTGAGCCAAAAGGATATTGATAAGGTCCTTAAATAATGTCTCAAAAATGCTTGAGAGGCGATTATGAAACTTGAACCAAAGTTTATAAAACTTGGGAAAATGAACCTGAACCCTAAAGGGAAGTTGTTCAGTGTTGTATAGTGATTGCGTAGAGTTATTTATATGTTGTTTTACCCCTACGTGATGACTTGTATAAGGTTATTGGGTTAAATGGTGCATAAAGTGTAGGATGCACTACTTCATTGATTTGGACAAGAGTGGTAATACCCTGTTATTGAATCATACCTTGTGTATTGAATGTGTAGGCCTCATATATGATGCATGGTGCCTTATGTGGTTATATTTATAGGGTTGTGAGTTCAAATAATGTGTAGAACGCGTAATACCCTAAGTACTTAGTTGGAACCTTTATAGAAGGTGTTCCATACTATAACATGAGTGCGTTGGGCTACTTATGGTATATGGTACCTCTACGGGGTTGCCTATACGTGGTTAGAAGTTTTGATAGTGCATGAAAAATAAGTTGCACTGCGTTATGAGATTGAACATGGTTATGTAGAACTTATGTGATAAACTTTGTGCATAAGTGTTACATATTCCATATTTACGTGCACCTAGTGTTCACTACGTGTTGCACTTTTTATTTGATTGAACATGAGTATTAATGGCATGTCATTGGATTATGTTGTTAGTCAATAGTGTTGAAATATATGTGCACTATTGTGAATGGTTTAACATGAATTGCAGTTCCATGTTGTATATATGTATATTGATGTCCCATGGGGTGGACTTATGTTCAAGTATCTGTTATGTGCTTGACTATGATGATATCAGCTGATGACTGTGGGGGTATATGGAATCCTATCACTTATGAGAAGATATTTTATATGGTGGTTAGATTGCCTTATACCTGTGACCTCTCCCCCGTCTGTGGCCACGGCTGGGGGTGCACAGCTTCTGTGTATATGTGCAGTAAGGCACAGATAGCTGATAACTTATATGGATCTCTGTTCGGGGTCGTATAAGACGTGAATAAGCACTAGCATTTCACGAGAGTGGAGTAACCCTCCCACCGTTGTACTACATATGATTCAGATGGGAATGGTAAGGGAAAGGTAACGTAATATGTTTACTGTTTTTCCAATGTGATATTAGCAACTTATTGTATGTTGCATGGTATGTGACTTATTGGTCAGATGAAAAAGGTAACATAATGTGTTTACTGTTTTCCCAATGTGGTTATTGAGCAACCGATTTGGTGTTGCATAGTTGTTGTTGAGCAACCTGTGTGTGTTGCATATTATATGAGCAACCTGTGTATGTGTTGCCTATTGCAGGACTTACTGGTCAGATGGAAAAGGTAGGGAAAGGTAACGTAAAGTGTTTACTGTTTTCCCAATGTGATATTGAGCAACCTGTTAAATGTTGCATATTGTATGTCATATTGTTGCATGCATAATAGCTTGCTGAGATTTTATCTCACCCCTTCTCCCTTTACTGTTTTAGATTCAGCTGAGACAGGTGGACCATACCGGTGAGGCCGGGAAGGAGTTTGGATCGTATTTTGGTTGTCAGGGTATGTATGTATTTATGTGGGAGTTGGGAGTAGTTGTGGTGATTTAATACTGGGAAACTGTTATAAAACATTTTCAGTATGTAATGTTGTAATTAATCTTGGGTTTGGGTTATTTTAAAAGTTGGCTTGTGTAAGCCATGGCAGTTGTAGTATTTGTAAATTATTCAGGTTATAACTGGTAGAAGCAGGTTCATATTTCACATCTATGTAGGGAGGTTATTTTGAAATGGTTTTTAAAATGGGGTGTTATACTTTTCAAGTGGATTTAAAAGAAAATTTTTTGGAAATGGTATATTTTGGGACCCTCCATCCTGGGACACGGTTTATAGGTCCGGGAGTTGGGAGGCGCGGACACTAAATTTCCACATATTTTCGATGTGGGATAGGGTCAAACCCTTGTCGTCCCTGACAAGGTCAATCAATACCCAGATCGTACCCCCGGACTGGCTCGCAAGCCTTAATGTCGGGGTTCTGCTCTGATACCATTTGTAACGACCCGAGTCGAACCCCGACCCACTACGTAGGCACCACACACTGGCCCACTAAGCATCTCCTCATTTGGGTCAACCACAGCCCATCACAGGCCTCCAAAAGTTCAATGGATAATTTGATGCTTGGTAATAGTGTATGGACATTCTATATATCACACTAAATTCCCACATATTTTCGATGTGGGATAGGGATATCACACGAAAAAACTATTTTTGACACATTGCCTAAAAAAGTGATGTCGAAAATACTTTTACGCACTTTAAAGTGCCAAAACTTTAGCAGCACTTTTCAAAAGTGTCGAAATTTTTCTGACACTTTTATAGAGCTGTATTAAATAAAAATAAAATTGAATTTAACTAGATTTGAACTAATAACCTTACGCATATGAAACAATGGCTTCACCACTAAGCTAAAGCGATATTTATTACAAATATTCACTAATAAGTATTTATTAGTAATCATATAAATCCAATATAATTAATAAATTAACGACAAGTTACGTGAAAAATATGATTGAATTAAAAAAATTAAAATAAAATTTAAGAATGTAGCGGCACTTTACAAAAAAGTGCCGAAAATTAGCGGCACATTTTAAAAAGCGTCGAAAAATAGCGGCACTTTTTAAAAATTTTAAAAAGTGTCAAAAATTAGAGGCACTTACTAAAAAGCGTCGGAAATTTAGCAACACTTATTAAAAAGTGCTGAAAAGTAGCAACACTTAGGGGCCGTTTGGTTCGATGGAAAAAAAGTGAAGGAATGGAATCGTTAATGGAATTGAATTTCCGAAGGAATTGGAATGGAAAAAAACTGGTCAAACCCCTCCGTTTGGTTGGCACGGAATGGAATGAAATTGTCATTCAATTTCTTGAAAAATCATGTTTGATTTGAAAATACAAATTATAGGAATGGAATGAAATGAAATAATATAAAATGTCCAATTCACCATTCGATGGAAAAAATTCGTGGGGGGGGAGGGGGCGTAGGGGGTGGGGGGATGGGGTGGTGGGGGGTGAGAGGGGGTAGGGGGTGGGGGCTGGATGGGGGTGGGTAGGGCAGGGGATATGCAAAAAAAAAAAAATTGGGGGGAGGGGGGTGGGGTGGGATGGGGGTTGGATTGGGGGGTAGGGCAAGGGGTATGCAAAAAAAAAAAATCGTGGGGTGGGGTGGGGTGGGGAGTTTGGATTGGGGGGGGTAGGGCGGGGGGTATGCAAAAAAAAAAAAAAAAAAATTCGTGGGGGAGGGTGGGGTGGGGGGTAGGGCAGGGGGTATTGCAAAAAAAATAAATTTCGTGGGTGGGGGGTGGGGTGGGGGCTGGATTGGGGGGGGGTAGGCAGGGGGTGGGGGATAGGTGGGGGTATTTTAGTCATAATTTTTTTTTGAATTTCATTGTCAAGGAAATTGGCCATTCCTCCCATATTTGGAGGGAATGACAAATTCCATCAAGCCAAGAAATTGATTAATTCAGAGAAACGAAAATTTTGATTCAAACACGGCGAAGGAATGGGTCAGACGGAATTGACCATTTCATTCCATCGACGAAATGGTCAATTCCGCGAATCAAACGGGCCCTTATTGAAAAGTGCCAAAAATTTAGTGGCACATATTGAAAAATACCGAAAATTAGCTACATTTTTCTTAAAAGTGCAGCAAATTAACGGCATTTAAAGAAATGCCCTTAAATAAGTGCCTGGAGGGAAAAGTCATTTTTGTTGTGTTGTACTGTCCGTTTAACAACAAAGGCGCCCGAGAACATTGGAAATAGGGAAGGCCTCAACTGACCGTGCAACCACCGGAGGCGGCGGCGAGCTGCGAGGATTGCCACCTGCTGTGAAGCTTCAGAATCAGTTTGCTCTCTCTCTCTCTCTGCTATTGTTTTCCTTCGGTAGATTATCGGTAAAGATATTGAAATTGAAAATTTCGTTTAACGAGTGTAAGAAGTGATTCATTTCTGGATGAAATGAAGAAAGTGATTTTGAGGGTATTGATTCCCACAGTGTCTATTTGATTTGATTTGATTTGAAATTGAGGCTTTGAGCTTCGTGTGGTACAAGGAATCACCCCTCATCTACTATGTTTTAGAATACTTATCCAGTCCCAAAATAAATGAATGAAATATATCCTTTGGTCCGTCCTAAAATAAATGTCGAATTTCTAAAAAAAAATTGTAGTGCTATTTTACAATGTTACAAACAACGTCCAAAAGAGTTGCACCATCTTCATATTTCTCACTTATTTTAGGATGGAGGGAGTAGTTAAATTTTAAATTTAAATTAAACCTTAGTCAGCTAATTTGCAATTTATTGTATGGGTCATATGTGTCCGTGGAACATTAGAAGGTTGTGCATACGGTTACTTGAAGTCTTTGGGGATGGTGGTAGGTAGGGTTTGTGATATTTAGGATATATTGTGGAAAGGCGGCAGAATGTGGTGGGTATGGAGGAGGTGGCTGTGGTGGGGTATTGAGGCGGCATGGAATGATTTATTTTTTAGGAGGCCACATGACTATGTCATGTTCGTTAGCATATCAACAGAGTTTACATAATGGTGCAAGTAGAAACGATAATGGGAGTAGGAAGGCGGATTAGGAAAGAGAATAAGAGGGCTTGTTTTAGACTTGATAGACAAGTGCAATGGTTTTAAATGCAATTGAACCTATCTACAAAACGTTAATATATAATCTCGTAAAAGCTAGATCTTTTACAGTGTTTAGATTGTTGAAATTTATGATTTTAGAGGCCACATGAAATTTATGGTTTTAAATCCTGTTGATCACCTCACCCAGAGTATAATGCCTAACATCAAGGCCAATGTTAGAGCTCCAGCACATGATTTCAGAAGGAAGCAGAATATAATATTTAATTTAAGAACTAAAAGGAAATGCTTTTTTTTTTTGCTTTCAGGAATATGTAATGGTCCAAATGAATCCTTGACTGTATCTTATTATGTAAAGTACTTTCTATTAGGGATGGCCAAACCGGACCGGAACCGGAAAACCGGATCGGAACCGGACCGGAAAAGCCCGAAACCGCCATGAACCGTCACGAAAACCGGAACCGGGGTAATCGGAACCGGTTTGGAGCCGGGCCGGTTAAGGGTCACCAAAATGGTGAACCGGACCGGAAAAAGCCCGGAACCGGACGAAAATTCATTGTTTTTCAATAGAACCGGACCGGAACCGGACCGGAAAAAGCCCGGAACCGGACGAACCGGGGAGAAAACCGGAACCGGATTAACCGGAACCGTGAGCAATCCGGGCCGGTTAAGGGTCATACATTTTCCGAACCGGAACCGGGCCCGGAACCGGTTTTGGTCATCCCTACTTTCTATCATGTCATATGTTTTGCTTTTCTTTTTCTCCTTTGGATTTGTAAACTGCCGTAATATCCCTTTTTGGTGTTACTATGTGACTTAATCTTTTCAGTCGTCAGCTTTGTACAATTTAATCCTTAGACGATGCTCTTTCATATTTTCAGTTAAATTTCTTGATTGGGGTGAAGTTGGTCTCTCTACAGATCCAGAAATATCTTCACTTAGAGCAGCCTTTGGACAAGAAGTTGTTGTGTGGCACAATCTTGATCATCCTAATGTAACTAAGGTAACAATTCTATTCATGTTCTTCCCTTTGTGAATGAATCTTCATTGTGGGCACAACGACTACAACTACAACAATAATAACATCAGAGAAGAAAAAGGGATAAAAGGAGAAGAGATTCTTACTTTTCATACTATGATAAATGGTACTTATGCAGTCCGTCTGTCTTATTTTCATGTGGATACTTTCTCGGAAGGTTTGGATTTAGATCTCTGACATATTAGTGGAATTTATAAAACTTCAACTGATATTGAGTTGAGTTCTGCACTTCACAAGTCGCAACTATATGAAAAGCAAAATCGCACAAACAGACAGTGGATAAATGTAGGCTCATGGTGCGTAAGGAAAACATGTAACAAGCCTTGTTAGTAGTCCTCAGTTGGGGGCATTACTTGCATTCATTTGGTCAGCTTCCATATGTGGTGACTAGTTTATAGATTTATGTTCGTAACTAGTTACTTAGGTTTGTATCTTCACTTTTTAATCATTCTTCAGATTTTCACATTAAATTTGTTTTGCAGCTCATAGGACCTACAGTGGGAACATCAGAATTAAACATAAAAAATGTAGATTTTTGTGATAACATCCCACGTAATGCCTGTTGTGTTGTTGTTGAATATCTTCCTGGAGGTGTTCTAAAATCTTTCCTCACAAGAAACCAAAGAAAGAAACTGCACTTCAAAACCGTTGTCAGACTAGCTCTAGATCCTGCTAGAGGGTGCAATTCTAAAACCATTTTCAAAGTTTTATCGAAAATGAACAGTTGCACGGTTTGGTCATGGCACTAAGAACATATTATTTGACCTTTTTCAGGCGAGTTACCTCCACAGAAATTGGATTGTCCACAGAGATGTGAAAACAGAAAACATGCTTCTGGACAAGAATCAAACTCTTAAAGTAGCTGACTTTGGCATTGCACATATTGAGGCATCAAGTCCTAAAGACATGACTCATGAGACTAGAACCCTTGGTTACATGGCACCAGAGGTACGTAATCTGTGATAAATTTGTTGCTCCCTGCTCCTCAAAGTACTTGAGGGTTAAGATCACTAGCTGCTAATGGATTATAATTATGTTCGTGGACGAGGCAGGTTCTGAAGGGGAACCCATATAACAGGAAATGTGATGTATATAGCTTTGGCATTTGTCTTTGGGAGATGTACTGCTGTGACTCGCCTTATCTAGACCTTAGCTTTTCTGAAATAAATCCGCTGTTGACGATCAGGTACATATTTGAAAACTTATCTTTGCCATTTGAAGATTAGTCACAAAGCACAAATATGATAAATATAGTTTACTTCTATAAAATGAGAGGGTCCAAACTATTCCCCGTCGTGGTTTTCAAATACCAGAACTTTATGGTGTACCATTCAATAAGAAGAATAAAGAAAACAACAATATTATTTCAAGTTGTGGTTTTCAAATACCAGAACTTTATGGTGTACCATTCAATAAGAAGAATAAAGAAAACAACAATATTATTTCAAGTTGTGGTTTTCAAATACCAAAACTTTATGGTGTACCATTCAATAAGAAGAATAAAGAAAACATCAATATTATTTCAAGTCGTGGTTTTCAAATACCAGAACTTTATGGTGTACCATTCAATAAGAAGAATAAATAAAACAACAATATTATTTCAAGTCATGGTTTTCAAATACCAGAACTTTATGGTGTACCATTCAATAAGAAGAATAAAGAAAACAACAATATTATTTCAAGCAGTCCAAGTGAACTCCATTATTTTGTTTCTTTTTGTTTTTAGTCAAACAACCTTATCTGAAACCACTGGTCCATGTGAACTCCATTATTTACTGTTTTTCATATTGTCATTTCTATTTTAAAGGTGCAAGAAGTGGAATTCTGACAGGACACCAAAAAGAATCAGCTTCAGCAGCATAATCTAGACGACCAGGCAAGTAAATTCCCTACCCTTTGTGAATTTGGTTAGTTTAAATGCTCTGTTTTTTTTTTATAATCTTACTCCCTTCGTGTCCAGGAAAGTTCGCCCCACTTTGACTTTTATGCTCAACTCAATTGAACATTTATAAGCTTATTAGTTGAGTAGAGCTCGGAACCTTTATCGTCTGGCCATTTTATTGGGACATCTTTCTCTCTTTCTTTGAGGCTGATAAACATAATATCCCTTTTTGATATTCCTTCCGTCCTAAAATGCATGTTCATTTACGTCCTTCCATTGTTACCCTTAACATGACATGGATCCTTTCGGTCGCAATAAATAGGACGCAGTTCATCCTCTTTACTATTTTTAGTCAAAAGTCTGTAATCAGAAGCTAAACAGATCTTAGAGTCTCATATTCCAAATCCTCCCCTGCTATCACTTACTCAAATAGTAGCGTAGCACTAGTTACGGTTTGTTATTAGTGATATATCATTATTTATTGGGAGATTTGGTAATTTAATACTCCCTAGGATAAATTAATCTATATTAGTAGCCCCCCAAGCATTTGTATCCTATATCCTCTTATGCTCGGACTCTTTGGTTTACCTCGCCGTACCCGTGTCGGACACTCCTATTTTAGTGTTGTTGATAAGGGTCCGGCTGGGTAAACCAAATAGTCCAAGCATCATAGCCTATATCTCTCTCTCTCTCACCAATTTGGTTTCCCCATTTCCTACTTATAAACCTTAAATTCTCCTTTAATTTGCTATCTGGGATTGTAACCGTTGCAATATTTATGTTGGAGATAAAAGGAGTTTTGTTGTGGAGGGGGAGTGTGAATGGATTTGGGGATATTATTTTTGGGCTTTATTTTCTATCCCCATTAGAGATAACGTCCATTAAGTTTTGGATGGGTATTTAACAGAGAAGGTTATTCTGGACCATTTAATAAACATTAATATGATTAGTAGAATAAAAATGGCATGAATGAGTTTCTAGATACATTCAATTATTCTGGACATTTTTTTTCTATCCCCATTAAAGATAAAGTTCGCTAAGTTTTGGATGGGCATCTCCCCGAGAAGGTTATTCTGGACCTTTTTATAAACATTAATGTGATTAGTAGGATAAGAATGTTAAAATCAACACCGACTCATTTGTCGGGAACATTTCGGAAGCTTCTCGATTGTCCCAGTCCACGAGCACAATTCTTGAAGAAACTGGAAATTCATCTCCACGCTTGAAGGTTCCATGGCCACCGCCTTTGAAGAAGTAGAGAGAAGCTTCACCTACCACCGCCACTCCGGAATTCTCTAGAGGTGTGGGGTTATTTCCTTCACCGACTTTGTGTAAGCATAAATAGGGGATATGGTTCCCCAAATGTGAGTCAAAAAATAATGTACTTGTGAGATAGAGTTAAGGGTCCAGACCAAGACTTAGTGTCTTAATCTATAATCTAGTGTGGTAGACTAGTAATTGAGTGCAATAAGCACTTGTACCTTGTCCTTGTGTAAGTTTGCTTAGTAATAATAATAGTGTATTATTATTATTACTTGTGGTTCGCCAATTTGGGTACGAAAATTCAATAAGTGGTATCAGAGCAGTACGCTCGGGATTGTGGGGCGTTGTTCGGGATCGTTGCAGGTGCACAGTAGGAGACTGTGAAGCTCGTGGTGGGAGACCATGCTTACTTGGTGACGTGCACGGAGGCAGTACCAATTCAAGATAGTAGATCCGGCAAGCACATTTGGTGAAGCCAGGAGACTCAACAATGGCAATTATAAATATTAGCGAACGTGTATGCAGTCGTACTTACAAGGACAAGAGTTATGGAATGTCGCGGATGGTAGTGAGATCACGCCACCAGAAAAGGACACTCAAGCGTTCTGAAATGGGAAACGAAAGCCGGGAAGGCTATGTACGCGCTAAAGATTAGCGTCGAGGAAGAACTTTTGGAGCATGTCGAGGATGCACAAACTCCAAAAGAGATATGGGATACATATGCGACGTTATTTTCGAGGACTAACGAGGCTCGTCTGCAGATGCTCGAGAATGAGCTAATGTCAACTACGCAAAAAGATCTAACTGTAAGTCAATACTTTCATAAAGTTAAATCTTTGTGCCATGAAATCTCGAAGTTAGACGTGGACTCAAAGATTAATGAGCAACGAATGAAAAGAATAATCATCCACAGGTTGAGACCAAAGTTTAAGGGTTTAGTTACTGCGATTCGTGGTTGGGCCACTCAGCCTTCTCTATTGGAATTAGAAAGCTTGTTAGCCAAGAAACTTTGGATAAACATACATCTAAGTATTCAATGCCAAAATCAATAGAATCAGAGGAAGTGTTGTTCAGTAACCGAAGTCGAGGAAGACAAAAAAAAACCTGTTGCGAGGTGGAATAAGAAACACGAGATTCAAGACAAGTTGGAGGAGCCGAAGTATAAAGGATGCTCTCGTGAAGGGGGAGCAAGGCCGAGGAACGAAGATAGTTATCGAGCAGACGACCGGAGGCGAAACAACAAATGCTTTAACTATGGTTGTAAAGGGCATTTTCTAAAAGATTGTATGTTCATGAAGAAGGTTGTTGAAGGAAATGCAGTCACCAATCAAGATCCCTATGATAGTGAAGAAGAATGGGACATGGAAGCTTCCTTCACATATGTATGGTTTCATAAAAATGACCCAGGAGAAGAAGAATGGTTTGAAGACCATGCTTATACGGTTCTTGAGGAAAACTGGATCGACCACATGGAAAGTGAAGAAGAAATTTACTTCGATGAAGGTCAATGGTTTGAAGATGTAGCCGCTAAGATCAACGTTGGATGTACGTATAGTCTAGACGACTACAACACTGCTAAAGCATTAACGAGCTTGGTCGAAGACAGCTTAAAAGAAACAATCATTAGGGTGACCGATGCAAATATTGATGATCCAAAACTCGTAAACAAAAAGAAGCCAAAGATTAAGGGGAAGCAATATCAAGAATACTCGGCACTTGAGCAAGATATGTCTGTCACCCTAAAACTCTCTTCAAGTCTTGAAGCGTTTAACTTAAGCTCGTTTGAGATGCCGATAAGCACGAAGGCAACATCCGCATTCGTTGAGGAACTTTGGTCATGCCAACATAATGATAAAGAAGTAGCTCGCTACTGTGGAGGAGGCAATGCCGTACTTAAGAAGTCATTCTACGACACGGAAGAACAACTCGATACGGAAGCTCTTCAAAGAAAACAATTTGTAAAGTTCAAGAAGGAATCGGCGTTGAGGGGGAGTGTTAAAATCAACACCGACTCATTTGTCGGGAACATTCCGGAAGCTTCTCGATTGTCCCGGTCCACGAGCACAATTCTTGAAGAAACTGGAAATTCACCTCCACGCTCGAAGGTTCCATGGCCACCGCCTTTGAAGAAGTAGGGAGAAGCTTCACCTACCACCACCGCTCCGGAATTCTCTAGAGGTGTTGGGTTATTTCCTTTACCGACTTTGTGTAAGTATAAATAGGGGATATGGGTTCCCCAAATGTGAGTCAAAAAATAATGTACTTGTGAGATAGAGTCAAGGGTCCATACCAAGACTTAGTGTCGTTATCTATAATCTAGTGCGGTAGTCTAGTAATTGAGTGCAATAAGTACTTGTACCTTGTCCTTGTGTAAGTTTGCTTAGTAATAATAATAATGTATTATTATTATTACTTGTGGTTCGCCAATTTGGGTACAGACATTCAACAAAGAATATGAATGCGTTTCTTGATACATTCGAATAGTTCAATGTTTAAAAAAGGATTTATGCCTTTTTATTAATATTATCTGTTGTACTGCTATAGAAACTGAAGCGAATTGTCATATGCTATCATGGAACTTTCAGATGGAAAGAATTTTAGAGTTGGCCAAAGTTCACAAGGGAGATTATCGAGAATATCTTGCTGTTGATGTAAATGAAGAAAAAGATGCTCCAGAAGAAAACAATGTTGCAAAAAGTGTAGATCATAGTGCAATTGCTATTGTAGAATTGGTTGATTCCGTTGTGAAAAGTCTGTCTTCATACACAAGTCGTGACTCTGCACCTGTTTCGATATACAAAGTTCCTGCAAAACTTAGGAGAGTAAATGAGGAAGCATATAATCCTCGGTTAATCTCAGTAGGTCCTATTCATCATGGAAGACCAGAATTGCAAGGAATGGAAAGGTACAAATGGAGATTCCTTGATAGGTTTCTTAAAAGGAGTTCAATTTCTTTGAAAGAACTTGCCACAATTGCACGGGATCTGGAAAACCGGGTACGACAATGTTACCAGGAGTCTTTTGATTACCTTAGCAGCAAAGAGTTCTCGGAAATGATAATGTTGGATGGAGTATTTTTAGTTGTGCTCTTGGATGAGAATAGTAGAAGAAAAACGGAAGACAAATCTGAAGAAACACCTGAGGGACTTGTGGTAAGCTTAAGCAGATATGTATCTGAAAATCAGTTTGTGACAAGTGATATAATGCACGACTTGATGCTACTCGAGAATCAACTTCCCCTTTTTGTCCTCGAAAACTTTTGCAAGTACATACTGTGGGGATCTGATTTAGAACAGAGTATTGGTACATTCTTCTCAGGGATTGGAAATCTAGTGGCAGTTGAGGAACATGAATTCCTTTCAGAAATTGGAAATGTCGCGACACATTTGGAAAGCGAAAAATCTAGGAAGGGAAGGAGGCATTTGGTTGATTTCTTGAAAACTTATTACCAACCCGTACGTGATAGTCATAGTAGAGGAAAGAATATTGTTTATAACCGTAATGCAACAGACTTACAGGAGGCGGGGGTTAAGATCCAAGGGGTACCACGATATGATATTTTTGAGATACAATTTCTAGAAGGTAAGTTGTCAATTCCGAGATTAAGGATCGATGAACACACCGAAACTCTTCTACGGAATCTGATAGCTTTTGAACAATGTCAATATGGCGAAAGAAAAGACCTAACCAGTTACATCATATTTATGGGTGGCCTTATAAACACTACCAAAGATGTGGATTTACTTGTTGATTGCGGTGTAATACAAAACTTTCTTGGTGATCATGAACGCGTTGCAAGCCTATTTAACAATCTCCACAAGGAAACTGTGACGCGTGAGAACGAGTTCTATTTTGAGGAACTTTGCATAGAGCTGAATGAGTACAGCAAAGACTATTGGCATCAGTGGAAGGCAAAATGGTTCAGGTCTAAGAGAGACTTGAGACGCAATTACTTCAACACCCCGTGGTCTACACTCTCTGTCATTGCTGCTGTCATACTGCTTTTCCTCACCATGGTACAAACAGTATGTTCCATTGTTTCGGTACTGCAATCAAAGTGATGATATATTGTGAAGTCATGCAGTGATGTTCAAGGCATGATTGAAGTTAAACCATTTTCAGCGGTATGGGCCAATTACTAGCTCTTTGCCTTGATGGTTTTTGTCGCTTAATTTCTATTTCAATAGTCGTATGAGAGCAAGTGTGTGAGCTATTCATGGTGTCTGTGTTTATTTTTCTATGTTGCATATGAGTTAAGAGTGTGGACTATCATTCGAGTCTGTAATATTATGACTGAAAATCGTTTTTATTTTTGTTTTTTATTTACAAAAATAAAAGAACGTTCTTACTATAGCCCAATCACATTAAGGGTAGTATTTTTAGATTATATGAGCGTCCAGAAACTCTTTTCTGAAGTCTGATAGCTTTTGATCAGTCCGAGTTAGGTGCAACCAGTGAAGAATGAAGCGGTTCAGGTGATTCATTTGAGTTTTTGCTTCAATTCTTATACTTGTAGTAACTACAAGTCATGCTGTGTGTTCAATCAGATCAATATGGTCGTCAGAGTGATCATTTTAAATTTTTGTTACCAGAGTTTGAATCTTTATATCAACCTTATACTCCTTTATTTGTTGCTCGAAGAATTATTGTTTCGCTTGTTATTCTTATATGTTAGAAAATAGTCTACTTTGTGCTGTTTCGGTACAGTTCAGTCAGGAATCAGGATCCTTCAAATGCATCAGTAAATGGGATGGTGCAATTCAGATCGTGAAAGTCAAAACAGTCGATGAATTCAAAGTCAGAGGTAAGCTATAAATTTCCAGCTATCTTGTGCACTGTTATCCAATTTTAATTTACTTAGAATTAAGTTCACACTTTATTAAGTTTTGAGTTTTCTAGTGCTGTCACCAAATGAAATAGTCCCAGTGCGCAGCACTTTGTAAAACACTCGTAACTTTCTCTACAAAATTCAAAATGCGGTAGAAGATTCATGGACCTTTCCAACGGGTTTCTACTCATAATTTTCGGACCAGTAGTTTCTTACAGACTTTCGGTTAAGTTGGCTGAATTTATTGAGACTGACAAGTAGCTTCTGTGTAACCCAAAGACATGGAACATTAAAAACAAAAAGAACCTACAAATAAAGTCAAACAAAGCCTTAGTCTTAGGTTACTTGGACAATTGCTTGATACGATATCTACTATGCGAAATCAACAAGGTGGATTTTTTTTTTGTAAAGTCAATTTGTATGAAGCTTCTTGGAAGTGAATACGTTAGTCTTTAAGTAGTCGGAGAGGCCTGCGGCAGCTTATAAATAATCATAAGCTGTTTTTTGATTATCAAAGTGAAGTTAATATCATCCAGGCTCAAGATTACATTTCTCGGTTCCCATTGGCAACAACTTTTGCGAGAAAGGTTAGTATATCGAAATCTTTATGAATGATTAACCCGTGATTTCGATCATTTTAAAATGGTTGTCGTTGTCATGTTTAGATACTATTCATGCATTACCAAACTAGACATGGTACTGAAGTACTGATATTCCTTTATGAATTCTTCAGATGGAAACTGAACTCAAAGGACTTCTTCAAGAATTGCCCAAATTTCACAAGGAAGACATTGGAGAATTTGTTGCCGTTGATATAGAAGAAGATTCTGAAGAAGAAAAAAATATCTCTGCAGACAACAATGACGAAGAAAGTACTACTGTAGAGTTGATGAACTCCGTTGTTAGAAACCTGTCATTGTACAAGAGCCGTCTCTCCTCTCCTATTTCACTATACAAAGTTCCTGCAAAACTTAGGAAATTAAACGAAGCAGCATATACTCTACGATCAGTCTCAATCGGTCCTATTCATCGTGGAAGACCAGAATTGCAAGAGATGGAAAGCTATAAATGGAGATTTCTCGACAGATATCTAGAAATGATTTCAATTTCCTTAAATCAACTCACACGGGCCGCAATGGATATTGAAAACCAGGTACGAGAATGTTACCAAGTATCTTTTGATAATCTTAGCAGCAAAGAGTTTTCAGAAATGATGATGCTTGATGGTATATTTGTCATTATGCTCTTGCAAGAGAATGTAAGATATGGAACAAAAAGTACAAGGAATGGCCGGATCAACGACCGAAGCAGCGCAAGCATTCAACTATCTTTGAATCGATGGGTGAAAAGTGATATAATACACGACTTGATGCTTCTTGAGAATCAACTTCCATTTTCCGTCCTCGAATTTTTTTCCGGGTACCTTGGGGGAACACGAGAAGATTTTACAGAAGAAAGTTGTTGAATTCTTTTGTGAAATAGGAGTTATGGCAACACTTGGGACGAGAAGTGAAGAAGACGCGAAACATTTGGTTGATTTCTTAAGAAACTGTTACCTACCGAAAAAAAATCAAGCTAGAGGAAAGATGGTTTATAATCACAGTGCGACGGAATTGCATGAAGCCGGAGTTAAATTCAAAGCCGCGCCTAATCCAAATATATTCGAGATGATATTTCTTCAAGGCTATTTGGTTATACCAACATTACGTATAGATGAGCATACAGAAACTCTTTTCCGTAATCTGATAGATTTTGAGCAATGCCAATATCATGAACCAAAAGACATAACCAGTTACATTATTTTTATGAACAGCCTTATAGTCACTACGAAAGACGTGGATCTGTTGATCGGCTGTGGAGTAATCGAAAACTTTTATGGCGATCACGAATGTGTGGCTAGTTTGTTTAACAATCTTCATAAGGAGACGTTAAGGTATGAAAACGAGTTCTATTTTGCAGCACTTTGTGGAGAGCTGAATGAGTACAACAAAGACTGCTGGCATCAATGGAAGGCTATGTGGTTCAGATCTAAGAAAGTCTTGAGGCACGATTACTTCAGCACTCCATGGTCTACTATCTCTGTTATTGCTGCTGTCGTCCTGCTTGTGCTCACCATGGTACAAACAGTATGCTCCATTGTTTCGATACTGTAATCAGAGTGATGATATATGCCAACTTGCTGCTGCTTTCGAAGGTCAAAGACATTCAAGGCATGGTGGAAGTTAAATCATTTTCAAATTTGCTTCTTATCAGAACAAATTTGATTTTTATTTTGGCGTTCATTTTGGGACGGACAGAGAACTATTTTTGTATCAATCCATCTCAGGTTGAATGAATTCATCAGTGACCGCTGGAACCAGTGAAGATCGTTGAGACTGACTGATTCAGCAGTTTATGGTGAGCGACATTAGTTTTCTTTGCTGTGATGGAGATTGTCGTTGATGTTGTTGTTAGTGTATGAACCTAATAGTAGTATGAAAGCAAGTGTGGGAGATATTAGTGTTGAGTGTGTTTGTTTTTCTATGTTTGATATATTGTGTGCACGGTAGGTGTCTGTAATAAGATTTCGTGATCCGCTGCTGACCTTATTGCTTCTGATCGAGTCGGTATCTCATTACCGATTCACTCCGAGCTCTCTTATTGAATTGCTCTCATTCAATGCCAAGTCTCCATATTATGCCTTGAATAGGAAACGAACCTCCGGGTTCTTGAGCACGAGATTTTGAGTCTTGCGCGTGTCTACCATTTTGATGTGCATAAATAAAATGTTATCCAAGTGTCAAGCCAAGTACGAATACCATGGGTGATTCAGCAATAAAATAGCGTCCTACGTGGATAAGTCAACTTTAACGGTCAAACCAGCATATCGCCATTTTGGGGTCAAGTTACTTGAAAGGAGCATGAGGACAAGCTGAGAGGGAGATAAGCGAGATCATTAATTATAGCGAGATGGTTATCTCGCTCAAATCATAATACACAACAAATGGATCATGGGTCAAAATGGAGAATAGGCGAGATCATTATATACGGTGAGATGGGAATCTCGCTCCACTTTCCTGAGATCCCATTATGGAGCAAGTAAAGTCCGGCGTGATGATCATTATAGGCGAGATGGGGATCCCGCTTAAAAAGTATCTGGTATTTCATTAAATGTGACTCAATAAAGGGGGGACCATCTCTGACACAAAGGTTAGCATTAAATGAGACAAGAGACAACTACTACTGTAGGCGGCCCAAAATCCCATTATACGAGGAAAAGCCGGCTAAAGTTGATGGGAGCTAATAAGAGGATCACATCAACGTAAAGTATCATAATATCACCCTATCACCTATCATCTTATCACCTTATCATGGGTAGAGGATATAAATAGAACCTTTATCTTACAAGTCAAGTAAGCCATTTCTTCTTACTCGCAAGCTCTCTATAGTTCATTTCGGAGCCTATTCCATAACAGATACTTACTCTCACACCGAAGGAGCTTTAGCCGGAGAAGCCCCCGGCTTAGCTTATGGTGTTTGTCGTGCAGGCCTTAAGTGGACGATCGTGCCAGATTTTCTTACGAGGAGATGACGTGTGGTGTAGTTATCAGAGCTCGTTTTCTGGTAGCATCACATTTCACTAGATCTATTATGACATAGACATGAGGCGCTCAACGGATCCTTTAAATCTTCCAAAAACTGTAATATTAACAACGAAAATTGTTTTTCATTGATCAAAAATAAGAAAAAAGAACTAATAATCTACTATATTATGACATCTTTCTCTCTTTCTCTGTGGTTAATAAACATAATTTTATCTTTTCTGAAACTACTAATTAATCTAATTAAAATATAAGTTTCTCACCGTACAAAATCAGTTAGGCATGTAGTGACATATATATATCTCAGAACACTTGTGTAACTCCTCCAATTTTTCATAAATAACAATAATACTTATTTCATAAATAAATACCCTCAAACGGGCAAAACTATAACAATAATTCAAAAACTAACTAAAATTCAAAATACCTTAAATGCGGATAACGTCTTAAAAGTAACGGCTAGTACACCCACTAGCTCAACAACTATAACTACTTAATTGAAAAATAACTACTTGAATAACTTCCGCCAAAGTCCTCGCGACAGTCCAATTTCCTACTTAAAGTCAAATGTTCGTCCCAAGTTCTTTGCCAATCCAATGACGTAGCTCTCAACATATCCTCAAGAGTTTGAATTGTCCTTTCCGACTGTCTATCAGTTTGCGGGTGGAACGCTGTACTCATCGTTAATTCTGTTCCCAATGCTTTCTGCAAGCTCTTCCAAAAATTTGACGTGAACCTCGTATCTCGGTCAGACACAATCGAGACCGCTATTCCATGTAACCTTACAAGCTCATCCACATATAATTTAGCTAACTTCTCTAACGAATCAGTCACCTTATTCGCCAGAAAATGAGCCGACTTAGTAAGTATGTCCACTATAACCCAAATTGCGTTATGACCCTTCAATGTTTTAGGCAGTCCAACCACCAAATCCGTAGTTATGTGTTCCCACTTCCAACCCAGAATCGGTAACGACTGCAGTAATCCTGCGGGTTTCTGATGTTCACTTTTCACTTGTTGACATACCAAACACCTTGATACAAACTCTGCCACATCTCTCTTCATATTACTCCACCCAAAATAATTCCCTCAGATTCCTATACATTTTTGTACTTCCAGGATGTACAGAAACTTTGAACAGTGCGCTACCCGCATAGTCTCTCTTCTTATGTCCTTGTCGCTAGGTACCCAAATTCTTGATTAATACCTTAAAATCCTATTGTCTCCCATACAGAATTTTGCTACCTTTCCCTTTGCCATACCCTCATGTATTTTTACAGCTTTTTCATCCATTCCTTGTGCTTCCTTGATTCCGTCCAAGAGTGTTGGCTAAACACTCAACTGAGCCAATACCCTTTAACTCTTACTTCTATACTTGAAACCTCAATGCTATTTTATGCACTTACCCCCTCAGATATCAAGTCGCTAGGGTTCCTCGATTCTTCCTACTCAAGCATCAGCCACCTTGTTCCTTTCCCAGGGTGATACAATTGAACAATCAAAATCCTTAAGCAACTCAAGCCATCTCCTCTATCTCACGTTAAGCTCCTTCTGGGTGAAAATATACTTAAGACTCTAATGATCCATAGAGATCTGACAAGTTATCACATACAAGTAATGTCTCCAAATCATTGGTCGGGTAATTTTTCTTATGGTTCTTCAATTGTCTTAACGCATAAGCTATAACCATCCCTATAAATCACAATTTCGTCTGATCCTGATGGTAAGGTAAGAACTGGTGCGGACACTAACCGTCTCTTTAGCTCTTGAAAATTATTTTCACATTCTTCTGACCAAACAACTTTGCTCCTTTCTGCGTTATCCTTGTTAACGGTCCTGACAACTTCGAAAATCCTTCTACGAATCTCCTATAGTATCCTGCTAATCCCAAGAAACTTCTTATCTTACTAACATTAGTTGGTCTCTCCCAATCCACTATAGCTTCTATCTTCGCTGGATTTACTGCAATCCCATCCTTAGATACCACATGCCCTAATAATGTCACTTTCTCAATCCAAAATTCACAATTCTTGAACTTAGCGTACAACTTCTACGTCTACTTCAGCTGCTGCCCCTGCACCAAATGTCGCCCCAAGTGTTGCCCCTGCAGTTGGCAACACTCAAGGCAACACTCAACCTATTATGATTGATGCTGTTGTTATTCTGAACTTTTTTCATAGGCAAATGAACCACATCGATTCTATGATGAATGGGTGGCTAGAAATGAGGGCTGATATGGAAAAAATGGTTGACATGATTTCTTCCAAAATAGGTGGAGATCAAAGCCAAAGGTGTGGTGATGTTGCTGCTGGACCGAGTGAGACCGGAGAAGGTGAAGAGGCTGCTGATCAGGAAGGATAAATGTGGTTTGAAGTGTTTATGAGTTGTGGTGGTTCAATTTCAAAAACAATTTTTATTTTGCTGGTTTGTTGCACTTAAACAATTTCAGTTTTTATTTCTGTTTTGTTTAGGTTTAATATGGTTGTTTTTGATTGAGATTTTTAAAACTTGGGTTGTTAGTGATTAGTATTAAATAATCTTGATTTGTTTGGTTTCTAATCATTGTTTAAGGGGGAGTTTTTGTTAATATGGGGGATATATTGTTTATGACTAACAATTGTTTTGCAGGAACATCACTTTGTATTTTGTGAAGAAATTTGTAACTAAGGGGGAGATTGTAAGAGTTACACCGTGTGTGACCACTGGTGTTGCCTTATGTGTTGCCATGAGCGTTTGACAACATAAGATAGTTACTGCATATTTCTTATAAATAACAAAGTGATAATTAATTATATTATATTCATTGTTAGTCTGCTTGGTTTAAGCTTGAACAGGTCAAAGAAAGTGCCCTAGGCGTTATTTTCGAACAAGGAAGGAAGTTACACATAAAATCAATATTTATGTGTAAAAGTATTGACCAAGTAAATATGGGTAGGAAGTTAGCTACTCAGGGGGAGCTGAGGATAAGAGGTACAAGGCTGCTACAGCTTGGCGTACAAGTGAAGAAGCCTAGAAGACCAAATGTTCAACAAACAAGGAATGAGGGCTATTTTGAAGGAAACAAACATGTGGCTAATTTTCTGGTTTGTTGGAGTAGGCTCCAAGTTCTGGGAGTCTATATATAGTGCAGTCCATCAACAGAAATGATTACCCAATTCAGAAATCAAAATCTGCACAAGAAAGAATTCGTCTCTTCAGTGTTGCCTCAAGTGTTGGCAACACACTGTCCAACACCCGTGTGCTTACATATATATTTTTGTATTCCATGAGGTTTTGAGTGTTAAATTGTCAGTGATTATAAAGAGAGAGTACTAGATTTGTTGTTCCCCCTTGTTAGTGATTATAAATCATTAGGAAACTTTTGACCTTATATTTAAAAGTTTTTTATAAAGAAAGGTATTGCCCTTCTGGCACCCATCAAATTATATATTTATATAATTTGATAAAAATTTATTTCTTTTGTTTCTTTATTTATTTTCGCTGCATTTAATTATCTCTGTGTTTAATTTTTGAATTGGTGTGTGTTGTGCTTAGTGTTGTCGACACTAATAACAACACTTGTAAGTTTCATCTCATTTTTCTAAGTCATCGACAATTTCAGTTGCTTTTCTTGATAATTCATTAACGATTAAATGCCAAAAATAAAAGAGTAGGTCTCCGGAGAAACGCGTTTCTCCATAAGTTATGGAGAAACGTGTTTCTAGATATCAGTCTCAAATGTTCTGGATATCCAGAACCCTTTGATCATGATATCCAGAAGTTATTTCTCAAAAAAAAAAATTATAATTTTTTTTTTTTTTGCATTCATTAAAAAAACTTCTGGATATCAGTCTCAAAGATTCTGGATATCCAGAACCCTTTGATCATGATATCCAGAAAGGGCCAAGACCAAGGGCTAAGGCAAGGTTATGAGTAATACAAATTTTCTGGATATCAACTTAAAAAGGTTCTGAATATCACTTTCAAAGAGTTCTGGATATCCAGAAACATTTAATATTGATATCCAGAAGCCTTTCAAAATGTTCTGGATATCCATAAACTTACAAAATGATATCCAGAAACTTACAAAAGGTTCTGAAAAAAACACGTTTCTCCATAACTTATGTTTCTCCCTAGATTTTGGCAAATTAAAATAACAACTCTACATCTTTTTTAAGAAAATTTGGGGTTTTCATTAATGAAAGACTTAATCTATTACAAGAGTGGCGCTTGAAAGTGCTATTTGGTTGGGTTTAAATCCCTGACGTCTCGTATGAAAAGAGACATTGGATTGATGTCGCTCGAGTTAGAGCTCTTTGGCAAATAACTACTCTACTAAGAGAAAGAGTGAATCCAAGGAGATGTTACGTCAAAGAAAACAAAAAAAAGTCAAAGCAAGCCTTAGGCTACTTGGGCAACGGCTTGATAGTATGATATCAACAAGGTGGATTTTTTTTTGTTGTTGGTAAAGTCAACGTGTTTTAATTAATCTGAGAAGCCTGCTGCAGCTTATATAAATAATTATCTTCTTGTTAGTGGGGACATTATAGATTTTTTTTTTTTTATCTTTTTTTTTTTTTTTTGCAACCAGGAGCTCATGTTTATGCGTACTCTGCAATACAAGCTCTATGGTCAGTTATTTTAATATTGTAGTCACTTGTATCCTCCACAGATGCCCACTCTCATCAATAAAAGTGCAACATGAATTTTGACAAAATTGACAATAAATGGACGAATGAATCTTTACAGATGACATAAATTGAAAATTTGTGCTATTTCGCGAGTTTACTCATTTCTTCTTATAATCACAAGCATGTTCATTTCTTTACCGCTTTGCCTTTTCTCTGCAGTTTTGCTGTGTTTTGTATTAACTTGAGGAAAGAAGTAGCTTAGCTAGAAAGTTCACGAATTCAGTTTTATTCAAATAGGAAGGCGAGGAAAAGGAAAGTGCTTCTGTTCAACTGCATACGAGTTGGATCCACATAGTCAACTCAATCAAACATTTTCCAGAAAACATTTTCCTTACCAAACAGTCGAAAACATATTTATCTCATTTTTCGAAAAACATTTTTATTTTTCGAAAAACATTTTGCAGAAAATCATTTTTCGGAAAATGTTTTACGCTAAACGAATGGAGCCTAATTAAATATAACTTCACACAACCAATTATGTAGCATCAAGTAAATTAACTTTCTTCAAATAATTTACAAAAGCTCCTTAAAGAGAGAGGTTGGATAGGTAGTTATGCAACTTTATGTACATATAGTGTATTACATTGACTTTTTATTTGGGCAAATACATCCAACTAATTAGGGCAATTCGCAATTTGGTTAACTAAGTTTGTATGATCTTTGCAATTTGGTTTTCAACATTGAAATTTGGACAATCCGATTCCTAAGTTTATCATTTAGTTGCAGATTGACATAAAAACTAGATTTCTGTTAGATTTTGGACGGAGAAGGTGTCATGTGCCAAAAAGCATGACTTTTTAGGAGCAAATTTGTCATTTCACACTCATTCTTCCTTTTCTTCCATTTCCCCACCGGCTTCTTCTCCCTCCTCCCCCCCAAAAATAGCAATGAGAGAGAGAGAGATGGGGTAGTTCGAGCTAAGATAAGCCTTTGATTTTGCACCTATTCAGGGCACCATGGAAGCTCTCCACGATAATTCTTCATCTTTCAAATCATGGGTCACATTTTTTGGGGGTAGAAATTCTTGAAAGCTCTCCACGATAATTCTTCATCTTATTCTTCATCTTACAAATCATGGGTCACATTTTTTGGGTGTAGAAATTCTTGATTGACGATAATTTTTTGGTGGGCGATGGTGGTGTAGGGTAGTGACGGGTTTCTATGGTGTAGGCGGTTGCATATGGGTGGTGGGGGTGCAGTCAGAATGCGATGAGGTCTCCCGGAGTGATGGAAGGAGGAGCTGCCGGAGATGGAGGTTTGGTAGTGGATGGTTGATGATGGATGAGCAGTGGGGAGAGGAGATGAGGGATTATGGGGTAAATTGGGAAATAAATTAGGTGTACTCATTTTTTGTCAAATAATTGTAATGGGTTGTGTGTGCACTTAAAAATACCAATGAAATGACGAATATACCCCCCAAAAAAGTCATGTGCATGACATGATTTCTATTTCGTCAAATATTTAAAGAAAGGTTAGTTTTTATATCAATCTGCCATAAAAATGGCAAACTCAAGAGTATGATTATCCAATTTTAATGTTGGGAACCAAATTGCGAAGGTCATACAAATTTAGGTAATCAAATTGCAAATTGCCCAACTAATTATTGATTCAGTATCTTCCAAAAAAATCTTCTTTTAACTAATTATTGATTCAGTATCTTTCAAAAAAGTCTTATAAAAATAAGTTTTCCTAACATTAGGAAAAATGAGATTTTAAAGGGCCATCTAAATTGTCAGATTTACTATTAAAATTGTCAGATTTGCTTGACAGTAATCTAACAGTGTTTTATGCCCTAAAAAACCTCATTTTTCTAGATTAAAAAAAGAAAAAAAACTGTCCTTTTATAAAATTTGATCTTGTTATTATTTGTTAAATTATTATGATTATTATTATTATGTTGTTGTTGTTGTTGTTGGGATATGGTTATATACAGAGAAAATTATATACAGGGAAAGAAATATTCCAACGCTGTCCTTGCCCGTCTCGTGTAAGTATACACGGGATCTAATCTATAATCTCGTGTATATGTACACGTGATGACTCGTGTACGCACACGAGATGTCTCGTGTACATATACACGAGATTATAGATTACATCTCGTGTATATGTACACGTGATGACTCGTGTACGCACACGAGATGTCTCGTGTACATATACACGAGATTATAGATGATATCTCGTGTATACTTACACGAAATAGTGTCTGAACATGCATTTTCACAACAGCAAAAGCAACAAGAAACATAACTAGAACTGATAAATATGAGACAATAAATTAGCTATTTAGCATCTGTCAAATATGAACAATGTAAAGAAAAAGAGTGGACACTGGAAATATCGTATGAACTCACACGAGACACATCTCGTGTGAACTCATACGAGACTCATCTCGTATGAACTCACACGTGAACTCATACGAGACTCATCTCGTATGAACTCACACGAGATGTGTCTCGTGTGAGTTCATACGAGATGAGTCTCGTATGAGTTCACACGAGATGTGTCTCGTGTGAGTTCATACGAGACGCTTTCTGCCTCTAAACCCAGTTCATACGATAGGTTAAAATTACGTTTAAATTACCTTCTTTACAGGCACGGTGCTAGAAGAAGCTCCGACGGCGATGGCAGTGGCGGTAGCGGCGGCGCCAGCTCCGGCATGGACCTTCGGAATTTTTACTCTAGCCATTTTCGTTGTCGTCGTCGTCAATCGTCGTAAGAGAGAGACCGGAAAGAGGGAAAATCGAATGAGTGAATAAAAAAAAATTAGGTATATAAAAGACTATTTTGATAATTTACTTACTTTCCTGAAAATTGAGTCTCTGTATTTAATAGTTGCCCTGTTGTTGGGTTGTTATTGCAAGTGCCATTTCTCTAAAGACTAATCAGTTACACCCCTTGCCATAAATATAAGGAAACAAGTGATGCACCAATGGTCTCCTGATCGAGTGGTATGTTGGCGGCCTCCCTTCGGGGAGGTCTAGGGTTCGATCCCCCCTGGGGGATTTTTGTGGGTTTAATTCTGTCTTGCATTTCAGGAGCCTTTGGAGTCCCTCGGGGCACATCCGTGCAGTTAAGGAAGCAGCAGTGCTGGGCTTACAACCTCAGTGTGGGGAGTTCAACTACCGCGTTGTGCCACCCTGACTGCCTCGGATATATCCCGCGATTTACCTCCCCCAACACTTTGAAGGGCCGGAGCCTAGGGGTCCAGGAATAGTCCGGCGTAAGTTGGGAACCTGGGTATCAATGAAAAAAAAAAAAAAGGAAACAAGTGGTGCGAATTGCACAATACTGCCTCCAAGTTATTCCAAGAGACAAAAACAACGTCAGCCTTCAGGTATAGCAAAATAAAGTCAGCTTAATAAACAATCACAATAAGAAGTTTAAAAAATATGCAACTTTCGGATATTCAAATATTGTTCATGATACAAGTAGGCGTTGTTAAAAGAGTAGAGCAACGACTCATTCAAGTCTGCTTCCTAACCTAGCTACCTCCATGTCTAATATGAACCCCCTATATAAAGATATGGATGGAATGTCATATTATTATTGTTCGGGGTAAAAGATCTACAAGAACATGTTAACTCTTGACTGTTGGGATCGCGACCATCCCCACCACTCCACATTAGTATGATATTGTCCGCTTTGGGCCCAGTCCGTACGGATTTGCTCTTGGATCAACTCTCAAAAGGCCTCATACTAATGGAGTAGGTGGACACCTTTATATATTAGGCAATTCTTCTTTCAATTGTCGATGTGGGACTTGGATTGATACCCCAACATTGACGACTCATCTTGGGATAACAACTTGATAAAACAACTTGATAGATTATACGCACAATAAGAAGTTTAAAAAATATGCAACTTTGGGATTTTCAAATATTGTTCATGATACAAGTAGGTATAGCAAAATAAAGTCAGCCTTCAGGTATACCTCCATGTCTAATATGAACCCCGGCCCCTATATAAAGATATGGATGGAATGTCATATTATTATCAATTTCCTTCTCCTATATATACATATATTGTTCAGGTACGTCTTCTTTAACCTCTGTCTTTTCATTCATAAACACCTCAATGGATTCTCCTGTTTTCTACATTTACAATCATATTTTATTCCATATGATGAATATCTTTTGGTTTTATCCCCAATATATGCCAGTGTTCACAATTATTTTCTCATTTTTTTTTTTTTTTTGATAACATGTTTCTCATGTCTTACTATAGTTGTGTAGAGGTAGAAATCTTAGTAGTCTGCATGTGTATATATATATATATATATATATATATATATATATATATATATATATATATATATATATATATGTACACATGAAAGTGTCAAATGGCATGTTTTCAGGAAAGTGTTATCAAAAGGGTTGACAGTACCAATGATAACACTTCAGACAACACACACAACCGAGTTTGAAAATAATTTTTTTCAAAAGAAATTGCAGCGGAATAAAAACACAAGAATTTGTTTTTCTCAAGTTATATAAATATATACTCCCTCCGTCCCAGCCGACTTAGGATTTTTTGAAATGGCACGAGGATTAAGGAAAAGGTAAATGTTGTGAGTGTAATTTAAAAATAGGAGAGAGAATGAGTGGAGGGAATAGTAAATTATAATGGTGTTGTGAGTATTAAAATAATGTAGGAGAGAGAATGAGTGGAGAGAATAGTGATTTAAGGTTTCCATTTTGGGCCGTCCTAAGTCGGGTGGGACGCCCAAAATGGCAAAAAGTCCTAAGTCGGCCGGGACGGAGGGAGTATAACTTAAGTGTGCCTCAAAAGGCGAGACCAATACTATATATATGATTCTATGTACAAGACCGAAAGTTTCCTATTGCTATTACAATATATGCTCAATGAAACGACTAAGATCAAACATGAAACTCTATCCTAGCCACGACATACTCTCTACAAAAGTCATCAAGAATGGAAGCACACGTGGAAGGATTGAGTCTAATAGAACCAATGAGTGCTTGATCTTTTTCTTGTGCAAGGATGTGTGTTGTATTTTTGTTTGGTTTCACGTTTCCAATTGATGATCCTTGCTATTTATAGTCTTCAAAAGACTTGGAAATTACTAATAAGTTGTTGAGTAATATAAAATGAGAGTGGAGAAATGGTTGAGTCTTCTAGCTATTCTTGAGGAAGAAAAGGTCTTTCTCATGCTTGATTTTAGAAACCAACTTTTTGTTGTCCAAATTCAAGTTTCATGTCTTTGTACCCTCAAGCTTTAGCTCTCTTGTACTTTCTTGAACAACTCAACAGTCCTTTAACAAGGTCTTCCCACGTATTTCACACTCTTCTCAAGTTATGCATAATATCTCTTATTATGGGTAACTTCTCTTCTTTAACCTTCTTCCTTGTTTATAGGAGTTAAGTACCTATTTGGTCCCTGACCTATAGCCTTTTTTACGGTTTCGTCCCTATCGTATTTTTGTGAACGTTTCAGTCCTTGAACTACCTATATAATTTTCCAGTTAATCCTTTCGTCCACTTTCCATCAATTTCTCCGTTAATGAGGGTTAAAACTGTAAAATGTTAAACTCT